>CAJNDS010002779.1:763176-773176 GCA_905221605.1 Symbiodinium natans | reverse complement strand
ACGCTCATGCCGAGGCCAAAGTAGTGCACATCACCGTAGGGCAGCGCCACGTCGCCGTTGCCGGTGCAGATCTGCGAGCGCTCGACACGAGCGAGCAGAGAGAGCGAGAGAGAGAGAGAGAGAGAGAGAGGGCGAGAGAGCGAGAGTGTGAGCGATCTACATTGAAGCATAGAATTAGAGTGCAGCAAAATGTTATTTATTCAGGCGAGGGCAAGGCCTGGGGGGAACCGAAAGCGGCCGCGCGGGACATGTCGTTCTCCGCGCAGAAGACGCCGCCGCCCCAGTACCTGGACGTACGTGATGACTTCCCTTCCCGGGGACAGCATCAGTTGTGAATGTCACTTGCTTGCAAATCTTAGAACGCAGGGCTGACATGCTTGCGAAGGTGCTTGAGTCCCGCGACGGAGAGGCCCGCGCCGATGAGGCAGACGCAGGTGCCGCTCACCACGGGAGGGAAGACCTTCTTGAGGTAGCGGGGCGGGATGAAGGAGATGAAGAGCTCGGTCACGGAGGCCGCCAGGCATGTTCCCAGGAACTTGCCGTAGGCATCCATACCACTGCGGCCCGCCTGGATCTCGGACACCACCACCTCACGCGCGATGGGCAGGAAGGTGAAGGACGTGCCGATCACGGAGATCAGGCCCGTTCCGAGGGTGTAGCCTCCCACCAGCTTCCAGCGAAGGATCTGCACCAGGGACAGAAGGCCCGAGCAGATCAGCGCGGCGGAGATCATGTACCTCGGGTCTCAACATGCTCGTCACCGGGTCCCGCAATGCAAGCTGCAAACACCAAAACCAAAACGATGTCTCAACCGCTCGGACTTCTTCCAAGCGACTGCTTCGAGTCGCAGAGCTCCTGGCCAAAGGATTTCTGTTTGGGCGGGGGGGGGTGTGGAGGAGGAGTCTGGAAAGTGCCCGGTTATTACTTTCAGGGCCCCTATCGGATGGGGGTCTATCCGCAAAGGCCTAGACCCCTAAAATTACGCCTGCCCGTCTACCCACAAGCCTATATAGACCTATCCACGAGGGTCTGTATAAAACCGATACAGGTACCTATATATGCATACTGTAGGCCCCTCCCATTGGAAGGAAACTCAAGGCAACAAAGTGGCGCTTCTTGTTTCTCCCCTTTACGACATGGCAAAACGAACACTCCTGGAAGGAACAACCTGCCGTAACACAGTGGCGTTCTGCTTTCCCTTTTCGACATGACAAGATAAATTTCCGGCTCGAGCACTTCTGGAAGGAAAACCTGACGCAACAAATTGGCGCTTTTTTTCCACTCTAAGACATGTCAATGTGGCAAGATATTCCAGAGCGAGCACTTCTGGAAGGAAAACCTGCCGTAACAAAGTGGCGCTTTTTTTCCTGTTCGACATGGCAAGCAAAATTTCCAGACTTCTGGAAGGACAACGCACCATACACATTCATTCTTCATTCGCGTCATCAAGAACCCCTCCCCCACCCACCCACCCACCCACCCACCCACCCACCCACCCACACCCACACACGCCACACGCCACACGCCACACGCACACGCGCACAGACATACACAAATCTCAGAGCTATGCAGCAAAGTTTCTTGTTTTCTATTATTCTAGGCTACTACGGTAGAGGGATCTATAGAAAAACTGATAGGTGTCTATGTTGCACCGGGGGGGGGGGGGGGGTGGTACAGGTGCGGATAGGGTTTATGCATAGCGGTCTATGGAATAAGCGAAAGGGGCGATGCGTACAGTAGGGGTCTGTACGCAAGCTAGGGCCTACGCATAGGGTCCTGGTAAATAAGCGGGGGGCCTGCAGCATAGGCACCTATCAGAGAAACACAAGGGTTTATCATGGGGGTCTATCGGCAATCGACGCCTATCATAGGGGGGGTACTTTCGAGACCTATCTTCGAGAGGAGGGACTCAAATTGCCGCAGTTCAATTTCCAACCCTACACATGGTGCTCCTGGTCCAGCTGCCAGGCGAAGCATGCATCGCCGGAGATCAAGGAAGGGGGGGTGATGATGCCTGTGAAGGCACACCCCATGGGGAAGCTGTACAACCTAAACCATCAAGCGGCCACATTGCATCCATGTCATCCGACCAAACTCTGCACTGACTGCAGACGACAACGGATGCACGTCATATCTGCGTCTGCCTGTTGAGGCCTCACCCCTCCCCTCCACCCTGAACCGGCCTCCCAACATTGCAAGGGCATGCTGCAGGCCCATGATGAGCGACCTCACACGCAGGCATGCGCAACAAAATGCACCGGCACCGAACCGCCACTGCACCGCCACTGCACCGCCACTGCATGCAAGGCGCAGCATCAGGGGCAGCTTCGCGTCGGGCTTCAGCAGCGGCGGGGATTTCGCTGGCCCCCCCATGCACGGCAGCGTCGGGATGCAGAGGTACTTCCAGTCCTTGCCAAGTGGATATGGGGGGGGATGTGAGGGGGCAAGGTCGGAATCGGTCTCTCCCGCAGCTGCCCACATGTGCCAGGCGTCATAAGTGTTCAAGCCGATGAGGCCGTCGGGGGTGCAGCTGACTCCGGAGCACGAGTCGCAACCGCCGAACCTTGGGCCAACACATGAAAGTCACTGCAGCTAGGCGAAGTGCTTCGGAGCTGAGGAGCCCAGGCGGTTGGGGGCAGAGGAGCTTGGGCGCTTAGCAGCTGAGGGAACTTCGTGCGCCTACACCGGACGCCAGAGTGAATGACTTGGGTGGAATGGCACTTCAGGCTCTCATGGCCCTGGCCTCATCCAGGTGATGTTCCTTGTTTGCTAAATACCTTATTTGGACTCACAACCATATTTTTCAGAAAAACGGGCCATGGTACAAGGCTTTGTGTTGTTCCAATCAATCACGCTCCCGCCACATTCCCGTGCGCAAGCACCTCACCAAGTGCAAAACCGTCCTCGCTTCACTCTTCTGCCGTGGTTCTGGATTTAAGACCATGCTCCAGCCAGACTCCCGCGCACGTGGGCCCAAGCCATGTTGCCACCGGACTCCCCACACGAACGCTCTTCGAGAAGTGGAGAACTGTCGCTGTCTATGGGCTTTGAAGACCACAGTGAGTGGTGCAGCAACACACGCAATGTGCTGAGGTCGTAGTCTCATATACCCTGTTTGGGGTCTATATGCTAGTTATGGGGTCAGGGTGCGCAGCCGACTTTGCAGCTTCACTCCATAATCGCCTGCGGACAAGCTGCGACTCTTTGGCGGGAGCTTCCTCCACTTCCTTGAGATCCTTCTCGGCGGACATGTCGGCGGGATGTGCAGCTGGAAGATCGCGTATAATATACCGGCTGAGCTGCACAATGGCTGCGGAACGACTGACTGGGCGCTGCTATAGTACCATAGAGGTTGGTATGTCTGGTCTGTGGGTTCGTGCGACGGTCCAGCGCCGACGTCACTCTGCACATCTGCTATCTACTATTTTGACGATGAGCTGGGAGTAGCAGACGTCTCGCACATCACTGGACATCTACCTTGGGCAGAGGGAAGACGGCACAAAGGTGGCTGATGTCTACCTTGGGTAGCTCATGGTAGCTCATCTCTGTGCCTCTGGGCAACACAGTACCTTCAGCTCAGCCACGCCGTGACCTACGCAGGCAGCCGCCCTAGCATTTGCTGAGGGACAGTGCCTGGAGAACCCGGGTTCGACGGCAGTGTGCTGAGCAGGCTTACGGCAAGGCAAAATCAAAGCAAAGCCAATCTGATTCTTTGTCTGGCTCCACCTAGACAATAAGTCAATAGGTCAAGTACACCTACAAAACGGCGCATCCACGCTTCCCGCAAGCAGGGAAGCAGCGCCCAGTCTGACGGAAAATCCAGCAGCCAAATCACATGTTGGCCTCACCGCTCTCCTTCACATTCTCGCCCACAGTGTCCTCGTCTTCGGTCTCGAACGGAAGCAGCAAGTGCAGGAACAGCGCCAGGAGCGTGCCGATGCAGTAGGGCGTCTTCATGATGATGATCAAAGAGTCACGCCACATCTTCTTGCTGTCATTGTACTTCACGCAGCAGTTGCCGTTGTTTCCAATGCAAGTGGTCACGGTGCGCGTGGCCGTGACAGGGGCTGTGTACGCACCGCCCATCCCGGTGCAGTCGACCTGACCTCGCGTGCGCCAGCTCGAACACACCCTCTGCGTGCCCGCGTGCGAGCGATTTAGGTTAAAAGACATATGTTCATGTTCATGCATGCAACCCATGTCACGACTCGCCGCTTTCACTCTCTCTGCTTGGGAGATGCAAGTGGCTGATGGAGGCTGCGGTGTAGGCCCCCACCGTGCACTTGGCGGGCTCGGACTCGTACTCCTCGGTAGGGAAGACCTCGCAAACGTCCTCCAGATGGGCTTTTGGGGCTTTGGGCTTGCAGGCTGCAGAGTTAAAATGTTCTATAAGGAGTGCTGATCCAACCGGGGTCCTTGGCGGGCCAAAGGCCGATGTTGTGCTTGAGGTTTCCGCCGTGGAAGCCCGCAAGACCTCCGCCCTCAGCCTCAGTCGTTTGCATCTGCTTGGTTCTACCAGCAACTGACATCCTTCGACAGCATGCGGCCGAGTCCGGCCCTGCCCATCCCTACTGAAGAATCCAAGGCATACCGGTGCAGCATCGCTGCGCCCCCCCCCCCCCCCCCCTGCCAGGACTTTATAGGATTGAGGGTTTTAGGGTTCTCTATTTAGGGGTTTTGGGGTTTTAAGGGCTTAGGGTTTTCAAGGTTTTGTGGGCTTCTAGAAGGGTTTTGGTATACGGCTTGTGGGTTTGAGGCTTTAAAGGTGTGAGGGTTTCGGGTACAGGGTACGTAAGTTTTGCGTGCGGGGTTTAGGAATATAAGGGTGGATTGAAGAGAGAATACCACACAGCCTTTATGTAGAGATTGAAGGTCTCTTGTGCGATGCGTTCAGGATTCTCAGGTGACCGCACAGGCAAATGTGAGACTTGCAGTTGACTACCGTATCCCGAGAGCATTGCCAGAGAACCCCTGGCGAAAGCATCTCTCGGAGAACCCCCCCCTAAACCCTAAACCCTAAGCCCTAAACCCTAAACCCTAAACCCTAAACCCCTAAACCCTAAAGCACCCAGCAGTCGGAGTGCAACCCAGTGCCGAGAGAATGCCAGGAGTGCCCCCCCCCCCCCCCCCAAGAGCATTTTCAAAAAAAATCCCTGGATCCAGAATATCCCCCACAGAATCCTGGAGCGCCCAGCCCCGAGTGCGTTTTTCAGGAGTGCCAACCGCAGAGTATCCCCGAAGAATCGGATCCCCTGAGCATGCAACTCACCCGTACACGGTTTCGAGGCTGCTGTTGAAGGTGCATTATAGCAAGCTCACCCGTACATGGTTTCGATGCCGCGCTTGGAGATTTAGGAATTCACGTGGTTTCAAGGCTGCTCTTGGAAAGGTATATGTGAAGTAGGGTACCCCCAACAGGACACCCGGTATATACACTCACCAATATGAAAAAGGAACCTTATATACACTCACCAACAACAGCAATATAAACCCTGCTTCATGCATCGTAAGGCAGATTTTTGAGCCTAGCCTTCGGGGCGCGTAGCCTGAGCGCCCCGAGAGTCCCTGCAGGCCAACAGCACACCTTGGGCACCTGAAAAAACCCCCCAAACATCAAACCCCAAACCCCAAACCCCAAACCTCAAACCCTAAACCCTAAACCCCCAGACCATGAGGCCAGGTGGGGGAGCCCCACTGGACCCCTCCCCACATCCCTGTTGTTTAACTTTACGGTGCGTGACTCGGCCAGGCCTCAGAGACTAGCTTTCGTGACCGATTCGATAGAGAACCCAATCGAAGACGCCTTAACGCCTTTTAAACCCTTGTTGCTGGGGCACTTTGAGAGATGCTGGCGTTTCGGGATTTAGGCCTTTATGGGCATCCCATCCACTAAAACGGCAAACGCAGGCCAGCTGCCCAGTTTGGAAGGGCCGAGACTCCCACGCCAACCTTCATCGCAAAATTAGATCTTACGGGTTTAGGGTGTTTAGGGTTGGGGAAAACAGCCTAACCCCAAAACTAGGGCTTATAATTGACAGCTGAGACCCAAGCAAACTCGAAGCTTCACGTCACGTCTTCAGCTTTCATATGATCTAGAGCTCAGGTGATGTCCTCGAATCCTATCAACCCTCACATTCCCAAACCCTGAGCCCTGAGCCTCGTTGTCACGGAGAGGGGGTGTCTAGATCTCGTTTTGGGGTGCCGCAATTGACACCAGAAATCGCCAGGCACGTGCACAAAGCTCTAAGTTGACGTCAGGGCCTATATAACCCGCCGGAGGGTACTGACAAATGACACGGAACCATCAAGGTAGGGCCTATCTTGGAAAGCGAGAGAAGAAAAACAAAAACAGCCGTTTGTAGGGAACCCGGCCTACATCGCACGAATCCATGTGAACACTTGCTTCGCCATGAATTATTCATCGATGCTCCATGAAGGAAACTTGCTGGGTCCGTCAGGGAATGCACGGGCTACTCGCATGATGGCTTCTTCAGAGTAGCTCTGAGTGCCGCAAAGACACGCGGGAAGCTTAATCGCTTTGAGGGTACGTTCCTACCAAGCTACTCGGATCGAGTCCCATCTTCATCTAGAAGTGCCCTGACGCAAAACCTACGATGTCCTGCAAGACGGCTTCCCCCCACTGCCCAGTGCTTCTCAGCCACGCCCAGGGAGACGGCCAGGATGAAGCGGGTGCGGCGGCCCATGTTGCCGCTGCCGCCTGGAGCCGACTCTGTCTCTGTCTGTCTCTCGGTCTGTCTCTCTGTCTGTCTGTCTGTCTGTCTGTCTGTCTGTCTGTCTGTCTGTCTGTGTGTGTGTGTGTATGGGCACTTCCGTCTGCAGTGTCGAGCCACCGACGATGTTGATGCCCGAGACGAGCACGTTGGCAAACAGGAACGTGGTCATGCCGCCCAGGACGGCGTCCGGGATCGAAGCGATGGCCGCGCCGAACTTCCTGAGGGCGCGGGAATCCGCGGGAATCCCACAGCCGCCATGCTCAGATTCTAAACATTCTCCAATGATACGTAATTTGTAGCAGCTACATTGTAGATCATTGTAGCACTTCGCATTCGAAAGTCTGCAGTATACTGAGGTGCCCAGTGACTCGAAGCAGCCCAGCAAGATCAGCCAGAAGCAGCAGGCGATGCCCGCGGCCCGGGACGCGCAGCGGGTGATGGCGATGACGCCGTTGTTCTGGGAGAAGGTCGTGTTGGGAGGGCCTCCGGCCAAGCAGGGCTGAAGAACTGAAACCCTAAACCCTAAACCCTAAACCCTAAACCCTAAACCCTAAACCCTAAACCCTAAACCCTAAACCCTAAACCCTAAACCCTAAACCCTAAACCCTAGCCGCGCAGATTCTCATTGCTATAGATGTTGTTGGCATGTCTCTTGAGGCATCCGAGTGGCAGGTCATGAGGCAGGCCAGGAAGCTGTTGACGCCGTCGGCCAACAGGCCGCCCTGGATGCGGGAGTCCGCGTCCGGACCCTCGATGGGCAGGCCGCTCACGTCGCAGGAGGCCTACTGCGCGCGAGAGAAGCAACACGCATCAACCCACGACTTCTTCCACAGGCTGCGCTTCAGCGGGGCATCTTCCGTTTGCTGCAAGGCCGGGTAGGGTGATTTCGGGCCGTGTCGGGCTGTGCCTGGATGTCGCCCACCGTCTCCACGGCCGTGATCACGAAGCCCAGCAGCAGCGGGATGAAGGCGGGAGGGTAGAAGCCGATGTTGAAGGTGGTTGTCCTGCTTCATGCAGAAACGCGAGCCGACAAATCACCCCTCATCCCTACCCCTAATTATTTCTGGGACAACTTGCTGTGGGGCATGTGACAGCCCAGCAATTCTAGATTCTAGAGGCAATCGGAATGCTCAAGGCGCCGCATCCCGAACCCAGCCGGCGGTCCAGAGGAAGGTGAACACGCCCGCTTGGTCGATCTTGTCGCTGTTCACGTAGGGCAGGGACGAGCCATCCTCGGCCGTGTAGGAGGACACTCCCGCCACGAAGAAGCCGAAGAAGAGCGCCAGGGCAACGGAGCAGTTCTTCATGAAGGGAGAGCCCACCGCCTGAATGAAGACCTGCGCGTGAGGCTGGGTTCACGCGGCAGTCGGGACGTGGGCTGCAGCAGGCTGTACATGCTGCAAGTGCGGTGAGACTGTGTGAGACTCGTCGTGCAGCCAAGCCGCCAAGAAGATCATCACGCTCATGCCGAGGCCGAAGTAGTGCACGTCGCCGTAGGGCAGCGCCACGTCGCCGTTGCCGGTGCAGATCTGCGAGCGCTCGACACGAGCGAGCAGAGAGAGCGAGAGAGAGAGAGAGAGGGCGAGAGAGCGAGAGTGTGAGCGATCTACATTGAAGCATAGAATTAAAGTGCAGCAAAATGTGTTTTTATTCAGGCGAGGGCAAGGCCTGGGGGGAACCGAAAGCGGCCGCGCGGGACATGTCGTTCTCCGCGCAGAAGACGCCGCCGCCCCAGTACCTGCCCATGGCCGACACACATGCCGACTTCCCTTCCCAGACCCCGAGCAGGGCGGGGACAGCATACATCGGCAGAGTGATGTAAAGAGTACAGGAACGTGATCGACTTCAAAATCATACAATGGAGGGCTGACATGCTTGAGATGCTTGCGAAGGCGCTTGAGTCCCGCCACGGAGAGGCCCGCGCCGATGAGGCAGACGCAGGTGCCGCTCACCACGGGAGGGAAGACCTTCTTGAGGTAGCGGGGCGGGATGAAGGAGATGAAGAGCTCGGTCACGGAGGCCGCCAGGCAGGTCCCCAGGAACTTGCCGTAGGCATCCATGCCACTGCGGCCCGCCTGGATCTCGGACACCACCACCTCACGCGCGATGGGCAGGAAGGTGAAGGACGTGCCGATCACGGAGATCAGGCCGGTTCCGAGGGTGTAGCCTCCCACCAGCTTCCAGCGAAGGATCTGCACCAGGGACAGAAGGCCTGAGCAGATCAGCGCGGCGGAGATCATGTACCTCGGGTCTCAACATGCTCGAGGACGTCACCGGCTCCGGGTCCCAAGACGCACAGGTTCGAATGCAAGAAGTTCATGAATGCAAACTGAAAACACCAAAAAGCAAGCACGATGGCATACGCTGGCTCAAGCGCTCGGACTTCTGCCAAGCAGCTGCTTCGAGTCGCAGAGCTCCTACGAAAAGTCTTTGCTTAGGCGGGGGGGGGAGAGGGGTGGAGAGGGGACTCAGATTGCTGAAGTTCAGCTGCTAACCCTACACATGGCAAGCTCCTGGTCCAGCTGCCAGGCGAAGCATGCATCGCCGGAGATCAAAGAAGGAGGGGTGATGATGCCTGTGCAGGCACACCCGTTTGAAGAGCTGCTGCTCCAGGCCCTCATCCCCCCCAGAACCAGCCTCCCAACATTGCAAGGGCATGCTGCAGGCCCATGATGAGCGACCTCACACACGGGCATGCGCAACAAAATGCACCGGCACCGAACCGCCACTGCAGCGCCACTGCATGCAAGGCGCAGCATCAGGGGCAGCTTCGCGTCGGGCTTCAGCAGCGGCGGGGATTTCGCTGGCCCCCCCATGCACGGCAGCGTCGGGATGCAGAGGTACTTCCAGTCCTTGGCAAGTGGATATGCGGGGGGACGTGGCCGGGCCGGGGAAAGGGGGACGAGGTGGGAGAGGGGGTGGGAGAGGGGGGGCATGCGCATCGAAATCGATCTCTCCCCACAGCTGCCCACATCGCGCCGGGCATCATATGTGTTCAAGCCGATGAGGCCGTCGGGCGTGCAGCTGACTCCGGAGCACGAGTCGCAACCGCCGAACCTTGCGCAACACATGATAAACACATGACTGCTGCAACATGCGATGGGGCTTTCGCGTGCCCTGGATAGACAAGCAGCGACTCTTTGGCAGGAGCTTCCTCAACATCCTTGACTTCCTTCTCAGCGGACATGTCTGCGGGGGAGGATGTCACAACTAAACCGGCTGAGCTGGACAAATGGCTGCATCACGTTTCAATGCGCTTAAGCTGA
>CAJNDS010002779.1:658176-758176 GCA_905221605.1 Symbiodinium natans | reverse complement strand
AGCTCCTGGTCCAGCTGCCAGGCGAAGCATGCATCGCCGGAGATCAAAGAAGGAGGGGTGATGATGCCTGTGCAGGCACACCCGTTTGAAGAGCTGCTGCTCCAGGCCCTCATCCCCCCCAGAACCGGCCTCCCAACATTGCAAGGGCATGCTGCAGGCCCATGATGAGCGACCTCACACACGGGCATGCGCAACAAAATGCACCGGCACCGAACCGCCACTGCAGCGCCACTGCATGCAAGGCGCAGCATCAGGGGCAGCTTCGCGTCGGGCTTCAGCAGCGGCGGGGATTTCGCTGGCCCCCCCATGCACGGCAGCGTCGGGATGCAGAGGTACTTCCAGTCCTTGGCAAGTGGATATGCGGGGGGACGTGGCCGGGCCGGGGAAAGGGGGACGAGGTGGGAGAGGGGGTGGGAGAGGGGGGGCATGCGCATCGAAATCGATCTCTCCCCACAGCTGCCCACATCGCGCCGGGCATCATATGTGTTCAAGCCGATGAGGCCGTCGGGCGTGCAGCTGACTCCGGAGCACGAGTCGCAACCGCCGAACCTTGCGCAACACATGATAAACACATGACTGCTGCAACATGCGATGGGGCTTTCGCGTGCCCTGGATAGACAAGCAGCGACTCTTTGGCAGGAGCTTCCTCAACATCCTTGACTTCCTTCTCAGCGGACATGTCTGCGGGGGAGGATGTCACAACTAAACCGGCCGAGCTGGACAAATGGCTGCATCACGCTTCAATGCGCTTAAGCTGAGCCTTGCAGGTTGGCGATGTTGGCGCGCTGCCACCGACTTGAAGTCACCCTGTGCTTGTGGCGGAATAAGCAGCAGATGTCTCCGAAGTTTTCCGCTGGTTGTCGCTGGTGTGCCCTCGCAATCGACTGCGGGCGACAAGTGCTGGCATCTACCTTTGGTAGAGAGGGAAGACAGCACAAAAGGTTGCCGATGTCTACCTTGGGTAGCTCAGCGGACTGTGGATGCCTGTGGGCACCGGATGGGCCCATAGTACTTACCCGCTCCGCGGCACGCGCTCACTGGCAGCCGGCCCAGCATCATTTGCTGAGGGGCGGTGCCCGAAGAACTCTGCTGAGAAGGTAAGACTGTAAAAGCAGAGCCGACCTGATTCTTTGTCTGGCTCCACCTAGACAATAAGTCAATAAGTGCAAATACACCTACAAAACGGCGCATCCAAACTTCCCGCAAGCAGGGAAGCAGCGCCTAGTCTGACGGAAAATCCAGCAGCCAAATCACATGTTGGCCTCACCGCTCTCCTTCACATTCTCGCCCACAGTGTCCTCGTCTTCGGTCTCGAACGGAAGCAGCAGGTGCAGGAACAGCGCCAGGAGCGTGCCGATGCAGTAGGGCGTCTTCATGATGATGATCAAAGAGTCACGCCACATCTTCTTGCTGTCATTGTACTTCACGCAGCAGTTGCCGTTGTTTCCAATGCAAGTGGTCACGGTGCGCGTGGCCGTGACAGGGGCGGTGTACGCACCACCCATCCCGGTGCAGTCGACCTGACCTCGCGTGCGCCAGCTCGAACACACCCTCTCCGTGCCCGCGTGCGAGCGATTTAGGTTGAAAGACATATGTTCATGTGCAACCCATGTCACGACTCGCCGCTTTGACTCCTTCTCTCCCCCCGCAACTGTGAGGTTTGAACATGCAGGAAGCTGCTTGGGAGAAGCAAGTGGCTGATGGAAGCGATTTAGGTTAAACGACATATGTTCATGTTCATGCATGCAACCCATGTCACGCAGATCGATTGGAGAAGCAAGTGGCTGATGGAGGCTGCGGTGTAGGCCCCCACCGTGCACTTGGCGGGCTCGGACTCGTACTCCTCGGTAGGGAAGACCTCGCAAACGTCCTCCAGATGGGCTTTTGGGGCTTTGGGCTTTTGCAGCAGAGTTAAAATGTTCTATAAGAAGTGCTGATCCAACCGGTGTCCTTGGCGGGCCAAAGGCCGATGTTGTGCTTGAGGTTTCCGCCATGGAACCCCGCGAGACCTCCGCCCTCGGCCTCAGTCGTTTCAGATTCATAGGGTTTCCGGGCTCGGCATCTGGGATTTTGGGCGCAAGCTTGGTTCTGTATCGTCCCAAAGTTTACACACACACACACACACACACATCCCACTCAGCCCGACAGCATGCAGCTCTATGTGAAACTTGAAGGATATTGGGCCGTTCCATCCTTCCTAAACTACCCCCCCCCACATCCCCCCAAGATACCCTTAGACATACTCGTCACTAGACCCCGCGTAAATACCATTGAAGCCCTTTGGGAGATGCTAGCTTTTCGGGTTTCGGTTTATAAGCCTAAGCCTAAGGGTTCATGTACCTGAATATGATCTACTTGGGCCCTAAAGTCGTTATATAGCAAGTGCTTTAAGGCCCAAGTGTTCCCAATTTAAGTACATGGACCCTTAGGGTAATCTTTTTAGGCATCCCATCCACTAAAAAGCGGCCAATGCAGGGGAGCTGCCCAGTTTGGAAGGGCCGAAACTCCCACGCCAACCTTCAACGCGAATGTGAATGGTCTTACAAGGGAGTTTAAGGCGTCTCAAGGTTAGGGCAGAAAGCTTCGGTGCCCGTGGGGACTCGGAATTTACTGCGAGTTCCTCGAATGATGCCCCAAAGCCTATTATACACCCCCAATTGGCATATGCATGCTGCACATGCTCCCACGCAGATGGGGCCTTAGGGATTCTACAGAGGGATTATAATTCGCCTCATGAGGGCCGGTCCCAACATAGGGCGGGGAGAACAAAACAACATTGCACAAAAAAACGACCTACCCCCGCTTTCTCTGCACGTAGGAGCCCTGTAGTCGTAGTGCTGACACACTACTTGGAAAAGATAAGGGGAAACTACAAGTTACAAGGGACCCTTAATCTTATTCCCCTATATAACCCCTATATATACCTTATAGAGTCCCTATAAAATAACCCCCAAATAACCCATAAAGGCCCTTTACAAGGGTCCCTCCGCTAGCCCCTTGAGAAAGAGAAGGCCTTCTCCTTTTGGGAGTCCCGTGAATATATTTCCTATGCTTTGCTGAAACCCCCTACGAGTACTACCTGCGGGGTGAACGCTTCTTATAGTCCTGAGCATTGGGCAGCTTAATGGCTGAAGGAAATAAGTTAAGCTAGGGGCAACACATTAGCACGGGGGATGGAAATTTGTCGCCATCCCCCCCCACCCCCCACACGCTGAGCCGAACTACTGCGATTCATCCGTCTTCGTGTTTTGAAGTGATGAACTCGCAGAATCTAGAAGTGCTCTGACGCAAAACCTACGATGTCCTACACGAGGGCTTCTCCCCACTGCCCACTGCTTCTCAGCCACGCCCAGGGAGACGGCCAGGATGAAGCGGGTGCGGCGGCCCATGTTGCCGCTGCCGCCTGGAGTGTCACGACTAATTATCATGCTCGGTAGGGTCCATATGTGTCCACAGCATGTGAGGCTACGACAAAAGAGGGCGCGGGTGGTGGCACGCAGGTGTTCTGCAAAAATTCCACGCGCGCTCTCTGTGGCCAATGCCGAGCCACCCACGATGTTGATGCCCGAGACCAGCACGTTGGCAAACAGGAACGTGGTCATGCCGCCCAGGACGGCGTCTGGGATCGAAGCGATGGCCGCACCGAACTTCCTGAGGGCGCGGGGCAATGGGAATCAACAGCGAGAGTCTGCAGTATACTGAGGTGCCGAGTGTCTCGAAGCAGCCCAGCAAGATCAGCCAGAAGCAGCAGGCGATGCCCGCGGCCCGGGACGCGCAGCGGGTGATGGCGATGACGCCGTTGTTCTGGGAGAAGGTCGTGTTGGGAGGGCCTCCGGCCAGGAAGAGCTGAAGAAACTGAAGCCCTAAACCCTAGACCCTATAAACCCTACACCCTGAACCCGAAACCCTAAACCCTAGCCGCGCAGACTTTCTCATTGCTAGATCTCTAAGAGACTTTGTGTTGGCATGTCCCCAGGCATCCGAGGGGCAGGTCATGAGGCAGGCCAGGAAGCTGTTGACGCCGTCGGCCAACAGGCCGCCCTGGATGCGGGAGTCCGCATCGGGGCCCTCGATGGGCAGGCCGCTCACGTCGCAGGAGGCCTGCTGCGCGCGAGAGAAGCAACACGCATCAACCAGCGACTTCTTTCGCAGGCTGCGCTTCAGCGAGCTTTTTCCGTTTACTGCAAGGCCGGGTGGGGGCGGTTTCGGGCCATGTCGGGCTGTGACGGGCCGTGTGCATGCATGCAGGCCTGGATGTCGCCCACCGTCTCCACGGCCGTGATCACGAAGCCCAGCAGCAGCGGGATGAAGGCGGGAGGGTAGAAGCCGATGTTGAAGGTGGTCGTCCTGCTTCACGAGGGGGGCGGGGGGAGGGAGGCAGGGCGAAAACCTTTCTCACATTTGATCCTCTTAAACCCCACACAAGGGGGAACACAACACGTCTTAAGGTGCTACCTCAGGAGCTATAGGCTTGTTGACGTTTGGGATTTGGGGTTGGAAAGCTGACGATGCGGGAAAGACCCTCCTTATGGGCGCCTTCTGTCCCCTTAAGAAGGCATTTTGACAAGGGGATTTAAGCTGCCTGACTGGCATTCCCTGCCCAAAATCCAGCACCTAAGCCCTACATCCTTGACCATTGAACGGCGCAGGATAGACCTGCCTATAAAGCAATAACTTTAAGGCACCCCCCCCCCCCTTCCCCCAACGGATTGAGACGAAGCTGTGTGCGTTGAGGTCAGGGGCTCGATGGTCAGGGCAATGACTTTGGCATCAGAGACTTGTGCACTCAACGTCGGTGAGTTGTAGTCAGAGGTGTAGAAAGCCTATAAACCCTGTAGGGTTCAAGTCCTTTAGGCTTCAAGGCCCGCGTCATCTCTTGGGCTTAACCCTACAACTTAGACCCAGCTGTCAGGTGTGGAGCCCGACATCGCTCGACCCCCAAACCCGCCCCACCCTATGCCCCAGAAGCCCTAAACTGAAGGCCCTAGATGCTAAAGCCTGTAAGATCTCAGCCCTGCGAGCCTATCATAAGCACTATGAACCCCATGAGCCCCAAATACTCCCTCACAACACGAAACAGGCACACCGGGTTTGGGGTTCAGGGTTTAGGGTTTAGAGTTTATGGGAAAAAGGAAGAGGGGGGGGGGGGGGGGGGGCGGAAGGAAGTGCAGAATCGCGAGCCGCAACCCCTCATGATTTCTGGGACAACTTGCTGCAGCAATTCCAGCTTCTATAGATGCAAACGGCAAGCTCAAGGCGCCACATCCCGAACCCAGCCGGCGGTCCAGAGGAAGGTGAAGACGCCCGCTTGGTCGATCTTGTCGCTGTTCACGTAGGGCAGGGACGAGCCATCCTCGGCCGTGTAGGAGGACACTCCCGCCACGAAGAAGCCGAAGAAGAGCGCTAGGGCGACGGAGCAGTTCTTCATGAAGGGCGAGCCCACCGCCTGAATGAAGACCTGCGCGTGAGGCTGGGTTCACGCGGCAGTCGGGACGTGGGCTGCAGCACGCTGTCCACGCTGCAAGTGCGGTGAGACTTATGGTGCAGCCAAGCCGCCAAGAAGATCATCACGCTCATGCCGAGGCCAAAGTAGTGCACGTCGCCGTAGGGCAGCGCCACGTCGCCGTTGCCGGTGCAGATCTGCGCTCGACATGAGCGAGCAAGCAAGCGAGTTTGAGCAAGCGAGAAAGAGAGAGTGAGAGAGAGAGAGAGAAAGAAAGAGAGTCAGATGTACATTGCAGCACAAGATGTTGCTGCACCTATTTTGATGACTAGCCTGGCCCGGCCCAGAAAAGCTTGACCTTTTCAACTATGGTAGGTACCCCAAAAGGGTAAAGGCTATCTACTCAGCTACCAAGTGTGTGTTTGTCTGTTCAGAGGTGTTGCCCCAAAGGCAAGGCCTGGGGGGAACCGAAAGCGGCCGCGCGGGACATGTCGTTCTCCGCACAGAAGACGCCGCCGCCCCAGTACCTGGACGTAAGTGCCGACTTCCCTTCCCGGCAACTGCATACATTGGTAGACGAGATGTAATTAGTCAGAGTATATATGTGAATGTCACTTGCAAATCTTAGAACGCAGGGCTGACATGCTTGCGAAGGTGCTTGAGTCCCGCAACGGAGAGGCCCGCGCCGATGAGGCAGACGCAGGTGCCGCTCACCACGGGAGGGAAGACCTTCTTGAGGTAGCGGGGCGGGATGAAGGAGATGAAGAGCTCGGTCACGGAGGCCGCCAGGCATGTTCCCAGGAACTTGCCGTAGGCATCCATACCACTGCGGCCCGCCTGGATCTCGGACACCACCACCTCACGAGCGATGGGCAGGAAGGTGAAGGACGTGCCGATCACGGAGATCAGGCCCGTTCCGAGGGTGTAGCCTCCCACCAGCTTCCAGCGAAGGATCTGCACCAGGGACAGAAGGCCCGAGCAGATCAGCGCGGCGGAGATCATGTACCTCGGGTCTCAACATGCTCGAGGACGTCACCGGGTCCGAGTCCCAAGACGCACAGGTCATCACAGGTCGAATGCAAGAAGTTCACCAATGCAAACTGCAAACGCCGAAAAACAAGCACGATGGCATACGCTGGCTCAAGCGCTCACACTTCTGCCAAGCAGCTGCTTCGAGTCGCAGAGCTCCTATGAAAAGTTTTTGTTAGGCGGGGGGGGGGGGGGGGGAGAGGGGTGGAGAGGGGACTCAGATTGCTGAAGTTCAGCTGCTAACGCTACACATGGCAAGCTCCTGGTCCAGCTGCCAGGCGAAGCATGCATCGCCGGAGATCAAAGAAGGAGGGGTGATGATGCCTGTGCAGGCACACGCGTTTGAAGAGCTGCTGCTCTAGGCCCTCATCCCCCCCAGAACCGGCCTCCCAACATTGCAAGGGCATGCTGCAGGCCCATGATGAGCGACCTCAGACACGGGCATGCGCAACAAAATGCACCGGCACCGAACCGCCACTGCATGCAAGGCGCAGCATCAGGGGCAGCTTCGCGTCGGGCTTCAGCAGCGGCGGGGATTTCGCTGGCCCCCCCATGCACGGCAGCGTCGGGATGCAGAGGTACTTCCAATCCTTGCCAAGTGGATATGCGGGGGGATGTGAGGGAGCAAGGTCGGAATCGGTCTCTCCCGCAGCTGCCCAGTGCCGGGCGTCATAAGTGTTCAAGCCGATGAGGCCGTCGGGCGTGCAGCTGACTCCGGAGCACGAGTCGCAACCGCCGAACCTTAAGGGGCAACACAGGACTGCTGCGACATGCGATGAGACTTTCGCGCGCCCTGGATAGACAAGCAGCGACTCTTTGGCAGGAGCTTCCTCAACATCCTTGACTTCCTTCTCAGCGGACATGTCTGCGGGGGAGGACGTCACAACTAAACCGGCTGAGCTGGACAAATGGCTGCAGCACGCTTCAATACGCTTAAGCTGAGCCTTGCAGCACCCTGTGCTTGCTTGTGGCGGAATAGGCAGCAGATGTCTCCGAAGTTTGCGCTGGTTGTCGCTGTGTGCCCTTGCAATTGCCTGCGGGCGACAAGTGCTGGCATCTACCTTTGGTAGAGAGGGAAGATAGCACAAAGGGGGCTGATGTCTACCTTGGGTAGCTCAGCGGAATGTGGATGCCTGTGGGCATCCATAGTACTTACCTGCTCCGCGGCATACACCGGCAGCCATCAGCCCCAGCATCGTTTGCTGAGGGACGGCGCCCGGACAACTTGGCTCAGCGACAGAGTGCTGAAAAGCTGAAAAGGTATAAGCATGTAAAAGCAGAGCTGACGTTGTTCTTTGTCTGGCTCCACCTAGACACTATAAACTTACAAAACGGCGCATCCACGCTTCCCGCAAGCAGGGAAGCAGCGCCCAGTCTGACGGAAAATCCAGCAGCCAAATCACATGTTGGCCTCACCGCTCTCCTTCACATTCTCGCCCACAGTGTCCTCGTCTTCGGTCTCGAACGGAAGCAGCAGGTGCAGGAACAGCGCCAGGAGCGTGCCGATGCAGTAGGGCGTCTTCATGATGATGATCAGAGAGTCACGCCACATCTTCTTGCTGTCATTGTACTTCACGCAGCAGTTGCCGTTGTTTCCAATGCAGGTGGTCACGGTGCGCGTGGCCGTGACAGGGGCTGTGTACGCACCACCCATCCCGGTGCAGTCGACCTGACCTCGCGTGCGCCAGCTCGAACACACCCCCTCCGTGCCCGCGTGCGAGCGACTTAGGTTAAACGACATATGTTCATGTTCACGCTTTGACTCCTTCTCTCCCCCCGCAACTGTTAGGTTTGAACATGCAGGAACTTGGAGAAGCAAGTGGCTGATGGAGGATGCGGTGTAGGCCCCCACCGTGCACTTGGCGGGCTCGGACTCGTACTCCTCGGTAGGGAAGACCTCGCAAACGTCCTCCAAATGGGCTTTTGGGGCTTTGGGCTTTTGCAGCAGAGTTAAAATGTCCAAAAAGGAGTGCTGATCCAACCGGGGTCCTTGGCGGGCCAAAGGCCGATGTTGTGCTTGAGGTTTCCGCCGTGGAAGCCCGCGAGACCTCCGCCCTCGGCCTCAGTCGTTTCAGATTCAGAGGGCTTCCGGGCTCGGCATCTGGGATTTTGGGCGCAGGCTTGGTTCTGCATCGTCCCAAAGTTTACATACCCAGACACACACACACACATCCCACTCAGCCCGACAGCATTCAGCTCTATGCGAAACTTGCGGGATTGAAGGTCTTGTGCGCTTCTAGTCTTCAGGATTCTTGGGTGGGTTGGTTTATGCCAGTTTAAGCTTGGGGGCCTTTCCTAAACCCCCCCCCCCCCCCAAAAAAAAAAATCCCCAAGCATCCTTAAACATAAGTACTCGTCACAAGACCCCGTTTCAAAACTATTGAAGCCCTAATTTGTTTGGGCACTGTGGGGGATGCCAATTTGTCGGGTTTCGGTTTAGGGCTTTTTAGGTATCCCATCCACTGAATAGCGGCCAATGCAGGCGAGCTGCCCAGTTTGGAAGGGCCGAAACTCCCACGCCAACCTTCAACGCGAATGTGAAATGATCTTACAAGGGAGTTTACGTAAGCTTCGGGGCCTGTGGGGCTCAGAATTTCGCGAGTTCGAATGCTGCCCGAAGGCCTATACACCCGCACCCATTGGCACGCACGCTGCACATGCTCCCACGCAGATGGGGCTTAGGGATTCTAGAGGGACGAAAATTCGCCTCATGAGGGCCGGTCCCACATAGGGCGGGGGGGAAAAACATTTCACAAATAATGCCATCGTAGACCCCTAACAGTGTAAGACCGTTCCAAGAGCATTGTCCATTGCGTGCCATGCGGCTTCATCGACCTACCCCCGCTTACTCTGCACGTAGGAACCCTTTAGTGTTGACCCACTGCTTGGGAAAGAGAGGGCCTTCTCCTTTGGAGTTTTCGTGAAGACCCCCGAAGCATTCTGGAACTCCTATCACCCCTGCCCCTACTACTTGCGAAGTGAATGCTTATAGTGTCCTTGGGCAGCTTAATTCATCCAGCTTCGTGTTTTAAAGTGATGAACGTTCAGTGTTTAGAAGTGCTCTGACGCAAATATCCTACACGAGGGCTTCTCCCCACTGCGCACTGCTTCTCAGCCACGCCCAGGGAGACGGCCAGGATGAAGCGGGTGCGGCGGCCCATGTTGCCGCTGCCGCCTAGAGCCGATTCTGTGTCTGTGTGTGTGTGTCACTGTCACGATCATGCTCGGTAGGGTCCATATAAGTCCACAGGATGTGAAGCCACGAAAAAAGAGGGCGCGGGTCGTGGCACGCAGGTGTTCTGCAAAAGTTCCACGCGCGCTCTCTGTGGCCAAAGCCGAGCCACCCACGATGTTGATGCCCGAGACCAGCACGTTGGCAAACAGGAACGTGGTCATGCCGCCCAGGACGGCGTCCGGGATCGAAGCGATGGCCGCACCGAACTTCCTGAGGGCGCGGGGCAATGGGAATCAAAAGCGAGAGTCTGCAGTATACTGAGGTGCCGAGTGTCTCGAAGCAGCCCAGCAAGATCAGCCAGAAGCAGCAGGCGATGCCCGCGGCCCGGGACGCGCAGCGGGTGATGGCGATGACGCCGTTGTTCTGGGAGAAGGTCGTGTTGGGAGGGCCTCCGGCCAAGCAGGGCTGAAGAACTGAAACCCCATACCCTATACCCTTTGAACCCTACACCCTAAACCCTAAACCCTAGCCGTGCAGATTCTCATTGCTATAGATATTGTTGGCATGTCTCTTGAGGCATCCGAGTGGCAGGTCATGAGGCAGGCCAGGAAGCTGTTGACGCCGTCGGCCAACAGGCCGCCCTGGATGCGGGAGTCCGCATCCGGCCCCTCGATGGGCAGGCCGCTCACGTCGCAGGAGGCCTGCCGCGCGCGAGAGACGCAACACGCGACCCTCGACTTCAAACGCAGGCTGCGCTTCAGCGGGGCTTCTTCCGCTTGCCGCAAGGCCGGGTGGGGGCGGTTTCGGTCCGTGTCGGGCCGTGTGCATGCATGCAGGCCTGGATGTCGCCCACCGTCTCCACGGCCGTGATCACGAAGCCCAGCAGCAGCGGGATGAAGGCGGGAGGGTAGAAGCCGATGTTGAAGGTGGTCGTCCTGCTTCATGCAGAAACGCGAGCCGACAAATCACCCCTCATCCCTGAAACAATTATGCGAGGGGCATGTGGCAGCCCTGGCCAGGGCCGAAAGAGCCATGCAACAATTCCAGACTCTAGATGCAATTGGAATATCAATATCTTCAGCCGGCGGTCCAGAGGAAGGTGAACACGCCCGCTTGGTCGATCTTGTCGCTGTTCACGTAGGGCAGGGACGAGCCATCCTCGGCCGTGTAGGAGGACACTCCCGCCACGAAGAAGCCGAAGAAGAGCGCCAGGGCAACGGAGCAGTTCTTCATGAAGGGCGAGCCCACCGCCTGAATGAAGACCTGCGCGTGAGGCTGGGTTCACGCGCCAGTCGGGACGTGGGCTGCAGCACGCTGTCCACGCTGCAAGTGCGGTGAGACTTATGGTGCAGCCAAGCCGCCAAGAAGATCATCACGCTCATGCCGAGGCCAAAGTAGTGCACGTCGCCGTAGGGCAGCGCCACGTCGCCGTTGCCGGTGCAGATCTGCGCTCGACATGAGCGAGCAAGCAAGCGAGTTTGAGCAAGCGAGAAAGAGAGAGTGAGAGAGAGAGAGAGAAAGAAAGAGAGTCAGATGTACATTGCAGCACAAGATGTTGCTGCACCTACTTTGATGACTAGCCTGGCCCGGCCCAGAAAAGCTTGACCTTTGCAACTATGGTAGGTACCCCAAAAGGGTAAAGGCTATCTACTCAGCTACCAAGTGTGTGTTTGTCTGGCACGGGTTCAGAGGTGTTGCCCCAAAGGCAAGGCCTGGGGGGAACCGAAAGCGGCCGCGCGGGACATGTCGTTCTCCGCACAGAAGACGCCGCCGCCCCAGTACCTGGACATACGGGTCGACTTCCCTTCCCAGACCCCGAGAAGGGCGGAGACAGCATACATTGGTAGACGAGATGTAATTAGTCAGAGTATCTACGTGAATGTCACTTGCAAATCTTAGAACGCACAGGGCTGACATGCTTGCGAAGGTGCTTGAGTCCCGCAACGGAGAGGCCCGCGCCGATGAGGCAGACGCAGGTGCCGCTCACCACGGGAGGGAAGACCTTCTTGAGGTAGCGGGGCGGGATGAAGGAGATGAAGAGCTCGGTCACGGAGGCCGCCAGGCAGGTCCCCAGGAACTTGCCGTAGGCATCCATACCACTGCGGCCTGCCTGGATCTCGGACACCACCACCTCACGAGCGATGGGCAGGAAGGTGAAGGACGTGCCGATCACGGAGATCAGGCCCGTTCCGAGGGTGTAGCCTCCCACCAGCTTCCAGCGAAGGATCTGCACCAGGGACAGAAGGCCCGAGCAGATCAGCGCGGCGGAGATCATGTACCTCGGGTCTCAACATGCTCGAGGACGTCACCGGGTCCCAAGACGCATAGCTGAATGCAAAATGCAAACGCCGAAAAAACAAGCACGATGGCTCAAGCGCTCGGACTTCTGCCAAGCAGCTGTTTCGAGTCGCAGAGCTCCTACGAAAAGTTTTTGTTTAGGCGGGAGGGGACTCAGACTGCTGAAGTCCAGCTGCTAACCCGACACATGGCAAGCTCCTGGTCCAGCTGCCAGGCGAAGCATGCATCGCCGGAGATCAAAGAAGGAGGGGTGATGATGCCTGTGCAGGCACACCGTGACACACCCTTTCAAGAGCGGCTGCTCTAGGCCCTACAGGCCTCATTGGCGGCCTCATCCCCCCCCAGAACCGGCCTCCCAACATGGCAAGGGCGTGCTGCAGGCCCATGATGAGCGACCTCACACGCAGGCATGCGCAACACAATGCACCGGCACCGAACCGACACTGCACCGCCACTGCATGCAGGGCGCAGCATCAGGGGCAGCTTCGCGTCGGGCTTTAGCAGCGGCGGGGATTTCGCTGGCCCCCCCATGCACCGCAGCGTCGGGATGCAGAGGTACTTCCAATCCTTGCCAAGTGGATATGGGGGGGGATGTGAGGGGGCAAGGTCGGAATCGGTCTCTCCCCACAGCTGCCCACATGTGCCAGGCGTCATAAGTGTTCAAGCCGATGAGGCCGTCGGGCGTGCAGCTGACTCCGGAGCACGAGTCGCAACCGCCGAACCTTGGGCAACACATGACTGCTGCGACATGGGCTCTGGGACTTTCGCTTGGCCTTGAGGGATCTTCATAGGACTCGATAGACAAGCAGCGACTCTTTGGCAGGAGCTTCCTCAACATCCTTGACTTCCTTCTCAGCGGACATGTCTGCGGGGGAGGACGTCAACTAAACCGGCTGAGCTGGACAAATGGCTGTGGCCGTGCATCGTGTTTCTTGTCTGTCTTGTCATTGTCTGGCTCAGGTTCCAAGGCTACCAGGCGAGCTGCCTGCGAAGTGACATGGTTCACTGCACTGTTGACACCCAGCCGCCAATATGCCCCCGCACCGCAAGCCCCAAACATTAAACCTAAACCCTAAACCCAAAACCCAAAACCAAACCCAAAACCTCCTGTGCACAGCTTCGAAGGCCTCGGGCTCTTGACCCGAGTAGCGCAGGAGCGAGAAGCGCACGCGGTCCTGCGACCGTTTGCTGGGGTGGCAAGAGCTCAGAACTTGAGGGTTGTAGCATTCAGCGCTTTAAGGCGCTCAGGCCATCCGTGCGTCTTAAGAGGAAATGGCTGGCATTGGGAGTCAGAATTGAAGTTGTAAGCAGGTAGAAGGGCTCATAGGGTTCTTATAGGGCTCCGAGATTTTCTGCGAGGCTTTGGGTTGCGACCCGCGGAACACGCCCGGATCTGCAAGCCCGCAGGCTCCTCGCTGGATCCCTCCACCGAGCCAGCAGCCTGCAATAGCCTCAGGAAATGCATCATACAGGGGCCTGAATACTCAGAATAGGGTTTAGTTGGGAGGCCTACTATCGTATAGCTTTTAAGGGACCCTAAAGGAATAATACTATTGGCAATGAATTCCGACCCTATAATTAGTTGTAGGCTCGGGCTGCAGAGGCTTGTAGTTGCTTGAAAAACGAGTGGCTTGTAGGGGTTGTAGGGTTTGTGTGAAGCTTGGGTGTAGCTCGTTTAGGGTTTAGGGTTTAGGGTTTAGGGTTTAGGGTGGGGGTTGGGTTTTTGCTTGGCAAGAGGGTTGGCTGATGGGCTGGAGTTCCCTTCTTGAGCGCAAACATGATACCCTTGTCGAACCATACACCTCCCTGGAACCAGGATGGGCTATAAGGCCCTATAATCCCCACAATCAACCCTATAAGGGGCCTTTTAGGGTTTAGGGTTTAGGGTTTAGGGTTTAAGGTTTAGGGTTTAAGGGGTTATAGGGCCTAATAGCCCGTCCTGGAACACATAGAGATTGCCTCAACTAGGGCCCTGGCAGGTCTAGGGACTTGGACACCTTCGCTTCATCTGCCTCCTGGGATGAGAGCTGCGACCCTCAGCATCTCTCCGAGATCATTACATGTTTGTTCCTGTCACCACTCTGACCGCGTCTGGCGTGACTGATACAGGGGTTGAGGATTTGCAGGAACCGACCCTAGACGCTGAGCCGTAACCCGAAACCCTAAGCCCTCAAACCTGAACCCGAGTTCAATCAAGACATGCAATCCCAGCTGTCCTTCAGGTTCAGGAGGTTGGTCTGCAGCTCATCTAGCGCATCAGGTGCTGGCCATTGGCCATTGGCCTCGTCAACTCGCAAGAGTCGTCTTTCTTGAGGTCTTGGCGCAGAATAAGGGGTTTAGGGTTTATAAATAGGGTTTAGGGTTCAGGGAATTTGGAAGCGCTCCTTTCCGGGCCGAACGAGCTGGGCAAAATTCCCTCTTGACTAAGAGCAATTATCGACACTAGTTGCATGGATGCCCCCAGTGAACATCAAGACGAAACCCTGTACTCCTCCATAAGAGCCTATAGTCGCTGTATTGAGGGAGTTTAGGCTATCTTAGGGCGCTCCAGGGGGGGCTGTGCCTTTAGTCCGTCGGCCTTTCACATCTTTATGGTTCGTGGCTTTACGGCAGTTTAGGGAGGGTACTAAGGGTTCTTTCGGGGTCTTAATAATTAGAACAGGGTTCTGAGTGGGTTATTACAGTACAAGTATAAAGGAACCAGAAGGGAATACGATTAGTAATTATTCCGAACCCTCCCGGCCTTTAACTTGAGTGAATACACCTTGGTGCTGGCAGCGCGATTCCGGAAGAAGGCCATGTCCTGAGCAGTGAAGCGACAGGTTTAGGGTTTAGGGTTTAGGGTTTAGGGTTTAGGGTTTAGGGTTTAGGGTTTAGGGGGCGTTCCTGCAACTCGAAGCCCGTTAAGCCCCCTTGGAGATCTGGAAGGCAGATCCGGCTTTGCTTTCTCTCACAAGTCTTGGCTGCACTCAGGAGGGTAGCTATAAATTAAACTTCTAGCTGCCTTACTAAGAAACCCAATACACCAAAAAAGGTAAGGATCTAAAGTTACGGTAAAGTACCACATAGAAGTTACACCATACTACTTCAGGGCACTGAGTTGAGTGGTGTCTACTTTCTAGACCCCCCCCCCCCCCCCCAAACACTAAACCCCAAAGCCCTTGAACCCTAAATCCCTGAAGCCCCAAACCCTAAACCCCTACCCCTCACCCCTTATAAACCCTAAACCCTAAACCCTAAACCCTGAACCCCTGTCGTTTGGCGATGCCTCGGACCAGCGGCTCAGCGAACGCTGGGCATGATCGTTCCTCTGATGGGATGTTTGGAGGGCTTGTACAGGTTTAGGGTTTAGGGTTTAGGGTTTAGGGTTTAGGGTTTAGGGTTTAGGGTTTAGGCAGTTCTCTAGATTAGGGCCCCTTTTTGGGCCCCATATAGTACGGCACCCATATCATCTGGACGCCCCAGAGGACCCGACTTTGGAGAACCGCCCTTAAGAGTTTGCCCAGGATGGTTGAAGGCTTAAGGGCGGTTTAAGGATGTGGTTCAAGGACGACCCTAAACTAACCCCAATTAAACCGTACACCCTGAACCGAACCCTGAACCCTGAACCCTGAACCCTGAACCCTGAACCCTGAACCCTGAACCCTAAACCCTAAACCCTAAACCCTAAACCCTAACCCTAAACTCTAAACCCTAAACCCTAAGCCGAGGTCAACCACAGGATTCTGGCGGCCCAGCTTCCCCCGGCAAGATGCGTGCGAGGAGATGTCAAAAGGCAGCTCGCCTTTCCAAGGGTTGTTATCTGGTCCCTTTTAGGGTTTAGGGTTTAGCTTAGGGTTTAGGGGTTTAGGAATTAGTATGGGGCCCTTAAAAGGGGTTAGGGGTTGTAGGGCTTGTAGGGCTCTAGTGATTATAGGGTATCTTAGGGTACCTTCGTATGGGCCCCTAGAAGGGGACCCCGTATATACCCCTATAAAACCTAGAAGCCCATACATCAGAACCCTTTGAGGGAGGTAAGGGGCCGCATTCAGGACGACTGTAACTACCCTTAGAGCCTTCCCACGCCCCAAACTTAAAGGGTGTTGCGGTTCAAGGGGAGGGGATGACCAGGGCTTATTGACCTAGGTTTAGGGTTGAGGGTATAGGGGTTAGGGATTTATAGGGTGTATAGGGTTTCTAGGGTTTACAGGGTTTAGGGCTCTGGGCCTTTATCAGGAGCCTAAACCCTGGCCCCCCATCCCGCCTGGGGGTAGCGACTCCCCCGACAACGGCGCTTTCTTCTCTAGGAGCTTGCCGGTCACCTGGCCCGGTTGAGGGGTTTCCGTAAACCCTAAATCCTAAACCCGAAACCCTTTACGCCAAACCCTACACCGGAAACTCTAAACCCATGAATTCGTTCTGTGGCCATCTACATCAGAAAATGATTCTGCATCAGCCCTACAGTAAGCCTAAACCCTAAACTCCAAAACCCTAAGCCCTAAACCCTATACCCTATAAACCCTGAACCCTCAATCTTCATCAGCCCTCCAGCATCTGAACTGCCAGCATCTCGTGTGATCGGGTCCTCGGCCGGCAGAAGCTGGCCCAGGAGCTCCGAAAGGTCCTCCAGGAAGTGCAGAATTTTAAGGTTTAGGGTTTAAGGGGGTTTAGGGGTTTAGGGCTTGGGGTCAATGAGGTTTTATGGTTTACGGCTCTGGGGTTGTGGGGACTTGGAGTCTTGGGGAGTTTTGAGCGGAGCTTTCATGAGCATGAAGATTGGGTCTTCTGGGGAAAGTCTCTTGAAGAACTGTCATGCCCTAAACCCTAAACCGCAAACCCTAAGCCCTAAACCCTGCATGTCACAGTCGTAGCTTAAAGGCCTCGCTGTTCAGACGAATATGAGCTGCCACGGTGGCCCAAACGCCAGCCTTGGAATGCGGCTTCACGCTCGATTCTGCACAATGGTTACCCTTTGAAAGGGGGCCCTCTTGTAAACCCTATACCCTTAATCCTAAACCCTAAACCCTATTGTAAGGGGGCGGGGGGTACCTGCAAGGGGACCTGACAACCACAACAACTCCCTGTCAAGTTAGGGCGTCTTGGGGTTCAGCTCATCCCGCAGTACAAGACGGGTCACTGCGGAGAAAGAGCGACAGTCTTAGAAAACCCTAAACCCTAAACCCTAAACCCTAAACCCTAAAACCCTAAACAATCTTGCTGCAGTGTATACTTGGGAGGAGGCGAGAGAGGCAAGAACAGTTTAGGGTTTAGGGTTTAGGGTTTAGGGTTTAGGGTTTAGGGTTTAGGGTTTAGGGTTTAGGGTTCACCCTGAAGCACACAGTTGGGCACGCAGATCAGATCGCCTTTGCAATCCCCCTAAACCCTAAACCCCAAACCCTAAACTTTAAACCCTAAACCCTAAACCCTAAACCCTAAACCCTAAACCCTAAACCCTAAAACCCTAAACCCTAAAATCCTAAACCCTAAACCCTAAACCCTAAACCCTAAACCTTTGAGAGAGCCTGGGATTCGGCCCGGAGCTTCCTGCGTGCAAGGTGCAAGATCACTGGGGATCTGCTTCGGCTGCCCCGAGCGCCTGCAGATACGCAGACACGCAGGGTTTAGGGTTTAGGGTTTAGGGTCTTAGGGTTTAGGGTTTTAGGGCTTAGGGTTTAGGGTTTAGGGTTTAGGGTTAGGTGTTTGGGGACCCAGGTATACTCCATCCCCAACGTCGCACCCGGATACACACACACACACACAGAGAGATTTTGTGTTTCTCACTCTCTCTCTCTCTCTCTCTCTCTCTCTCTCTCTCTTTTTCTCTATGTATACATGTATACATATGTCCCGAAAATTCGAAAGCTGCCGAAGGTTACATCTTCGGGGCTGGAACCTGGCGCACGTGAAGTCACTTGGCTGGGCGATGCGGCCCAATCGAGCGAACATTCCATGACCTGAGGCACGCTCGCACAAGCCCAAGATCGACCTCAACACCCCAATGTAGGGTATTGCTTCGGTTTTGGGTTTAGGGTTTAGCGATGGTCTTATCTAAATAATCAATCTTCTACGAACACCGGAAGCCCTGTGCCATGGACCCCTGAAAGCCTTCGCTGCATCTACACTGCATGCGGATCACCGAGGTCGGCGGGTTTCTACACCCCCAAACCCAAGAAAGAGACCAAAGATCCCCGAAGCACCAGCAAGAACAACACAAAGACTGAGCAACGCGACCTAAGCACTCAAGACTCTTAGCCCTCAATCCCCCCCTCTTCCGCCCTAAACCCTAAACACTAAAACCCCAACCCCCCCCCCCCCCCCCGGCGGGCGGAGAAAAAAAAGCCTTAAACAAAAAACAAAGAAACGCAGTCCGAACATGAACGCATCGGGAGCCGAGGCTACCACTCGCATAGCCATCCAAGGCCGGGAGCTCGTCAAGCTTTACGAGGCCGAGGTTTGGCTTCTCCTCTTCTTCGGGGTTTAGGGTTTGGGGTTTGGGGTTTGGGGTTTGGGTTTTAGGGTTTTAGGGTTTTAGGGTTTCCGGGTTTACGGTGTAGGGTTTGGGGTTTGGGGTTTAGGGTTTAGGGCTCCGGTCCGTGGCACCCCAAAGCACCTCGAAAGCCCTCCCTTCGAAATCCTGTCCCCTGACGGTCTAGGGTTTGGTTTAGATTTTAGAACACCCCTTACCCTAAACCCTAAACCCTAAACCCCTAAAAACCTCCGGGCTTCCCCTGTCCTCAGCCGCTTCCTCCTCGGGCAGCTCGAAGACCAGCTGTGTGGGGAAGCTGCTGATCTGCGAGAGCCTGCTTGAAGGGTTTAGGGTTTAGGGTTTATAGGGCTTCAAGAAAGTGTTGCTTACAGGGTTTTAAGGGCTAAAGGCTTGAAGGGTTGAGGGATGAAGCCCACCCTTGCCACCCACAAAACCCTAAAACCCGTAAGCCTTACTCCGTAGTGATGTGACAAGCAAGCTTGAGGCAAGGCGAGGCGTTTTGGGTGGGCTTTGGGAGAGCGGCAGCCAAACCCGTCGTGTGGATTCCGATGAAGTTCATCATCGGGCCTGCAACCGCCTGTGTCTGACACTGAGTCTACATATGCGACTTAGCACAATGAACTTAAGTGGGGAGCTGTGGTATACTATGTCAAACCGGAACCCTGAACCCTAACACTCGCGCACGACCTTCTGCAGCATTGTCTGCATGACTACAGAAGCGTGGGTATTGATCGAGGTTGTGCCTTCCTCTGCGGGTTACCAGGAGTCCTCGCCCTTTCCGCGGTGTGTGAACACGCCACATGGGCAATACCACACAAGCGACCGCGCTTGTGCGCCAATTGTTGTCGCTCGTTCCGGATGTGCTGCAGCAGCTTGGGGATAAACCCTACAGCTTATATCCTAAACCCTAAACCCTACTGGAAGCACGGACGACGACATCTATCTCTTCAAATCAGGAATTACTCCGGCGCTTTCGGCGGCCTTTGTCGCACAGCCGTGGCTTCATCCTTCTCACCTGCCCGAGGAATTATGCTCAGATTGGCCACCGAATCTGTCTGCTACAGGGTTTAGGGTTTAGGGTGTAGGGTTTCGGGTTTAGGGTTTAGGGTTTCAGAAAGACCGTGGGCCAAAAGCACCGTGCCGTCCCAAGCGTGCCTCCTTCATCCTTACCATCTTCAGCTTTCGCTTTGACCGCCCGCTTTGCCTGCCAAGACAAATCCATGAGAGAAACTGTACGTAATCGAAACATAGGACAATCTCATAAACTATGATAGACAAGTAGAAAGTACCTAAAAAAATATTACATTGAAAAAAAGAATGTATAATACTTAATATACAAAAACACGATATATACATACTATGATATCTCTCTATCGTTGTCTCTGTGTATGTATGTATGTATGTATGTATGCATGCATGCATGCATGCATGTACGTCAGTCTGTGCACTCATATGGAATACATCGCCTATTTATGCGTATGTATGTATATACATATATATGTGTATATATATATATATTTAGATTGTGTAGAGTCGTAAGGCATTGACATGCTCACTTGCTAGTCTTCTTGTTCGCAGTGAATACCAGCTACCGCTGCTACTGCCACTCCTACGACTGGTACTACCTGTGCTACCCAAAGACAACAAACTCGCCGGGCATTCCTGCAAGACTGCGCCGCGGCGAAGCGAGACGCCTTCCAAGTTGGTCTGGGGCTTTAGGGCTTTTCCAGGTTTGGCAGAACCGCTTGAGACCATCAGTGCCCTACAAACAGGATATCAGCCCTTCCTCTAGGGCCTAAACCCTAGAAACATGTTTAAATGGTAAATCCCCTTAACACTATGAGCCCTACATGCTAGAAACCCTGAACGGAAAACTACTCGCATCATGAGGCGGGAAATGCCAAGTCCCCTCTCCGCGGCACCTCCGAGCGTCATTGGCTGCAGCAAGCTCAGCGCCTTGTCCTCCCCGAGACTTGCGAATATACGGCCTTAATAATTAGAACGGGGTGTTCAGGGTTCTTATAGTATTTTTATAAAGGGACTCTATAAGGGAACACTATTCGTAATTCTTCCGACCCCTATATTACGTTACGTTGGGCTTTGGGCTTTCTGCATCTTAACCCTCGAGGGCTTTCGAAGTACATCGGAGCTTCCAACCCTCATCTTGAAACTTACCATCGACTTTCGCCAATTGTTAACCACAGAGTGCCCAGGAGTAAAAAACTAAAAAAGTTTTCCATGAGCCGCCGATGGACGAGGCCTTTCATGGCTTTCACAAACCTTTTGCTGAACGCCGGGAGGAATGCCATCCATAGTTTGCGTGAGCACGCTTCGCAGATTCTCAGTCTACGTACGCCAAAGCCATCGCAGACTTCTGCCCAGCACACCTTACAGCTTGCGAATGGCCGCTTGAATTATGAACTTTGATCACTGCCCAAGGCGACCCATAGTATAATGACACTGCTCTTGGTGGCCCAATGGTACCCTTTTCCTATTTTTTGGTTCAAGGCTCCCTGATACAGAAACCAACCCTACAACAGGGTACCCTTATCACGATATGGTTACTGGGCTACTAAGTGCTTCAAATGTTCACTGGGGGTTCTGAGCCTCTGGTCTGTCTCCCGAAGCCCTAAACCCAATTTGATTCTGGGCTGAAAGGGGAACCAGATGGGAACCATAAAGGGAGTAATACCTGTTCCAAGAATTTCCCTACACCTCCCTTGCCAATCCCGACCCCACCCTAAACCCTGAACTCTGAACCCTAAACCCCAAACCCTAAACCCACATCTGATGTGGAATGCATCTCAGCCCTTCCGGGCCACCCACAGTTGGGGGGGAGTCTTCCCGGGTCGACCAACCAGGGCAGGTTCAGAGTTCTCTGAGCTTTCGGTAAGTTCAGGGCTTAGGGCTTAGGGCTCAAGCATCTCTGAACTGGCTTAGGCCTTGGGGCTCATAGGGCTTAGGGCTCAGGGCTCACGGCTCAGGGCTTAGGGCTTAGGACTTGGGGCTTAGGGGACTGACGAGCTGTAGGCTAGGGTTCCCTAAAGCCTCAACTGGTCAACGCTCTAAGCCTCTAAGCCCCAGAAAGCCACGCACGCCTAGCGCGCTTCTGGGTCGGCCCCCACCCTCTGAAAGATTCCTAAATATGATCCCCTTAAACCCAAGAAGGGAAAATAGAAAATTGTCCCAAGAGCCTAAACCCTAAACACCCTAAACACCCTAAACCCACTAAACCCACTAAACCCACTAAACCCACTAAACCTTCGACCCTGAGCCCCTAAACCCTTAAAAAACAACGCGCTCGTGGGCCTTGAGCTTGGTCAGGAGCAAGGCAGCATCGGCCGAGCTGGGCAAAGGAACGACGGCCACCTGGCGAAGGGCCCTCCGAAGGGTACGCCCCGCCCGTTAAGGCGTTCGGGGCATGTAGGCCATGTAGGGAACCCACTTTTTGGGAGGTTAGGGTTTGGGGGTTTGGGGGTTTGGGGGTTTGGGGGTTTGGGGGTTTGGGGGTTTGGGGGTTTAGGGTTTAGGGTTTAGGGTTTAGGGTTTAGGGTTTAGGGTTTAGGGCTAGGGTTTAGGGTTTAGGGTTTAGGGTTTAGGGCTTACAGGGGGCTCAGGAAGGCGGCGGGCCGTCAGGGTGGGGGAATGGAAGCACTCAGGCATTGAAACAAAGATGCTTCCTGTGTATCGGAAACCTACCGACCGCACCGACACATCTCTGCTGCTTGGGGGGCGGCCAGCAGCCCCCTAAACCCTAAACCGCAAACCCTAAACCCTAAACTCTAAACCCTATGAAACCCTGAGCACCGCGGGCTGTTCCAAGGGTTAAAGTGACGGGTTTAGGACGACAAACTCTTGTAAGGGCCCATACCCTGACAACAAGGCCAGGGACCATACTCAGGAGCCCTCTAGCTTCCCTTAGAAAGTTTAGGGTTTAGGGGTTTAGGGGTTTAGGGGTTCAGGGGTTTAGGGGTTTCGGGGTTTCGGGGTTTGGGATTTAGGGTTTTGTGCTTCAGTTCCTGTGCAAGAGAGTACCCAGCGGACGGAAACCGAGCCGACCGAGGGAGCCACACAACACTTTCACTTCGGCAGACAAGCAAGGCCACGCAGCAAATCGCTACGAGTTCTTGAGCTGGTCTCGCACAGCACTACTGTCGCCACCGGAAAGAGGATGGCCCCATGTCACCACAGACCCATCCCCCAGAATGGCAGCAAAAGCCATGCCGGTAGCTTGGATCTGCTGCACGTCCCTCAGCTGACCTTGCACAGCGCTGCTGTTGCCACCATAGTCAACTCGGCCCCATGTCACAACAGACCCATCGCCCAGAATGGCCGCGAATGCTTGGCTGGTAGCTTGGATGTGTTGTACGTCCTTCAGCTGACCCTGCACGGCACTGCTGTCGCCGCCAAAATCAGCATGCCCCCAGGTCACAACAGACCCATCGCGCAGAATGGCAGCAAAAGCCCTTTCGGTAGATTGGATATGCTGCACATGCTGCAGACCTAGTAAAGCACAAATCTCGCCGCCAGAGTCAGGATCGCCCCAGGCCACCACAGACCCATCGCCCAGAAGGGCAGCAAATGCCATGTCAGTGGCTTGGATGTGCTGCACATCCTTCAGTTGACCCTGTACACCACTGCTGTCGCCTCCGCAGTTAGGCTCCTGAGGCTCGCCCCAGCCGCCCCAGGTCACAACAGACCCATCACTTAGGATGGCAGCAAACGCGCGATACGAGCCTTGGAGTTGTTGCACGCCCTTGAGCTCATCTTCCACACCCTTGCTGTCGCCTCCGAAGTCATTATCGCCCCAGGACACAACAGACCCGTCATCGCGCAGAATTGCAGCAAAGGCGCCATACGATGCTTGGATCTGCTGCACGTGCTTCAGCTGACCCTGCACAGCACTGCTGTCGCCACCAAAGTCAGCACTGCCCCAGGTCACAACAGAGCCATTGTCCAAGATGGCAGCAAAAGCCATGCTGCTAGACTGGATCTGCTTCACGTCCTTCAGCTGATCTTGAACCTCACTGCTGTCACCACCAAAGGCAACGTGGCCCCAGGTCACCACCGACCCATCGCCCAGAAGGGCAGCAAAAGCTGAGTCGGTTGATTGGATCTGCTGCACGTCCTTCAGCTGACCTTGCACAGCGCTGCTGTCAGCGCCATGGACAGCAGAGCCCCAGGTAACGACAGACCGGTCGCCAAGAATGGCAGCAAACGCCCTCTCATTGCCGCAAACGTCAACGCTGCGCATCTGCAAGGTCAGCGCATCGCCGTGTTGCAGGCCTGATTCCTCAAGCGTGGCTTCTCCATCCAGAACGCCTCCGGAGGAGTCCCAGAGATTGCCTCTGCCAACTGCCAGAGCCTCCTGCGCTCTCTTCCGCAAAGTTTCTACAGACTCGTCCAGCCCTGCTTCCAGTAAAACCGACCTGCCACTGAGCAGGCTCACCTCAATCGTGAGGGGCACCGGCATCAAACAAAGGGCTGAGGGGCTGCGATGTCTGGCTTTGAACTGCGGCGTCCTACACCCGACGGATCATGAGAGTGGCTCCGTGCAACCCCCTGAGGCCAGAAAATGCCTTTCAGCACGCATGCAAAAAGTCAAGCTCGGCCTAAACCCGAAACCCCTGAACCCTTAACCCGAAAACCGCCTATATCTCTCAACCCCCCGGCCTCTAAAGTGCGCGGTGGAGCCTGTGAATGCCCTGACATGCTGCAAACCTACCCCAGCGAAGCCCTCAACCGCCCACCACCCGGTGAAGATCCTAAAGCCATGACGTCCCCAGAGGTGGAGGCATTCGTGCCTTGGGCACCTTGAAGGACAAGGCCACGGGGAAGTCCTCCAGCTTTCCCAGCTCCTCCAGAGCCTTCAGATGGGGGTCTCCGAAGATCGGGTTACCTTGGTGGGGCTGTTTGGGGGTCTATTTTCGAGGTCCCCCATGTTCGTAAACCCCCTTATAGGCAACCCCCAGGTGGACTACAACATGGAATCATTGTAATGTAGTCTTTAAATGAATATATATATATATATGTATATCGAAGGCAATGTCTAAGAAGTAAGTATGGCCTCAATGTCATGGTATATAAATACCATGCCGAGACTCATGGAAGATAGCGATTCTGACAGCAAGCGTGGCTTCTCAGCGGCTTTCTTTGCGGGCTGGACATGCTGTGGGCTTGGCGTTTTGTTCTCCCGGGTGAGACAGCGGCTTGTTCGGAAGCTCTGCATGCGAGTTCCTGAGCATTCCCGCCTCCTCATGTTAAGCGCATGGAGCTCATGAACGAACCCATATGGTGACTTCTTGAGTACCCTAAATATTACGGCCCGCTGTATAATCAGGACCATCTCTACGAGAACTGGCCACATCAGCTCCTGCGCTGGAGTTTTTAGGGCCCAACTTGAGACCACTGGAAGCCATGAGAGCCCAATCTCAGGGCACAGGCTCCAGCGCAGGAGGCTAGGAAGCTGTGACTCACGCGCAGAAACGGCGAACACACAGGCACAGGTGCGAGGTGACGAGGTGCTGGGTGCAGGGTTTAGGGTTTAGGGTTTAGGGTTTAGGGTTTAGGGTGATGGTCCTCCGGTGGTTCAGAAGGCTCCATCCTGAGATCGTCAGTCGATGTTGTCAAGGCCGATTTTTAGCCATCCTCACACATCGTTGAAAATAATACAGATGCTTCGTCATGGGAACGGGGGAACGGATCTGGGATGCTCATAGCAGCCCCATAAGCAAGCTGACAAATGGCCCTTAAACTCCAGAAGCTGCCATGAGCTCAAATCCCCCATGCCCAAGAAACTGAACATCAGTAAACATGAAACATGAGTGCGGCGCTGTTCTCTGAAACCTGCAGGGCAGGGTGGGGGGGGGAGTGTAACTTTTGGAAAACACCCTCCATAACCCCAAACCCCAAACCCCAAACCCCAAACCCTAAACCCTAAACCCTAAATCCTAAACCCTAAGCCCTAATCAATCTTCTCGGATGTCGACTCCTACACATAGGCTAAGTGCGCATCCAAACCTGAAACCCATAATGTAGAGGTCGGAATCACTACCATAGTATTCCCTAATTGGCCCTATATGGTTATACTATAAAAAAACCCCAAAACCTTATTCTAATCATTGAGGCCCCTATAGTACACATCTGAAACACATCATAGCGCTCAACAGAAGTAGAAAAAAGGCAGATTTTTAGAGCTGGATCTGCACTACCGAATCCTCTTGCGCTTCATTGGGGTCCCTAAAGCCGATAAACCCTACTGGTACCTGAATCTAGCCGAATTTACCATAGAGTTAGGGCAATATATCAGAAAAGTTATGGTAACTTCATTCCCTCATCCGCTGAGGGGACTGGGGGGCCTCTAAACATCAAATTGTTGACCGGTTTTTCTAGAGATCAGGACCCGCAGAAAATTAACATGTGTTCGAAATCCCTAAACCCTAAACCCTAAACCCTAAACCCTAAACCCTAAACCCCTAGGCCCCCAAGCCCTACCATGCAGCTCCAGCGAATGGGCCCCCGGGCTTCGGGATCGAGCGTCTTTTTATGTTGGTTGAGGGGTTTAGGGTTTAGGGTTTAGGGTTTGGGGTTTAGGGTTTAGGGTTTAGGGTTAGGGACATGTCAAGGTTGGCATCGCTCAGGGCCTTGATGGGTGTTCTCGCAGACTCTTGGAGAGCCTCGCAATCAACACCGAAGTTCTTTTCTCCCGCCGGGCTGACACGGAGGAAGCGGGGTTAAGGGTTTTTGGGGTTGCGGGCTTAGGCTAGAATCAAGAGTAACCTAGGAACATAAAAGGGCGCCCGTGTTGGGTTTAAAGGGGCTTCTAAGGGAGCCTAGAGGGTTTCGGGCTCTGCAAGGGCGGCGCTCGGCTGGCCCGATCACCGAGGCCCGGCGACTGGAAAAACGGCCTCACTTTGCCTCACCTGGAGACGTGGACTTAGGGCTTAGGGTTGAGGGTTTAGGGTTTGTAGGGTTTGTAGGGTTTAGGGTTTAGGGTTTAGGGTTCAGGGTTTAGAGACTTGGCTGCACTTAGCAGGGTAGCTATAAATTATACTTTTAGCTGCCTTATTAAGAATCCCAATAAACCCCCAAAAGGCTAAGGATCTAAAGTTACAGTAAAGCACCACAGAGAGCTGAGAGGGCGAAAGCGCAGACATGGTTTTTGAGGGCCGCTTCCGGCTTAGAGGGTTCAGGGTTTAGGGTTTAGGGTTTGGGGTTTGGTGTTTTGGGGTTTTGGGGTTTACGGTTTAGGGTTTGGGGTTTGGGGTAAGCTTCTCCATAGGCTCCATAGAGTTTATTCGGACAGCGCTAGTTTTGCGGGTCTGCGGATCCCCCGTCCTCGGCAACGCTGAGGTGTCCGGCAACAGAACCCCGTCTCAAACCCGATCCGAACCCGACTCGCCAAAGATGCTGAGTTTTTGCAAAGTTTGGAAAGGGTGAACCCTAGACATGTTAGCCCCCCATTGAGTGCTCTGAACCCTGAACCCTAGACCCTAAACCCTAAACCCTAAACCCTGAACCCTGAACCCTAAACGCTAAACCCTAAACCCTAAGCCCTAAACCCTAGACTCTATCTTCAACTCCATCTCTTTCTCTCGCAGCCTCCCAGGGGCGGGCTCCCACGAGCGGCCATTCCCAAGGGCGCCTTGGCGAGGGCCTGCTGGAGGTTTACGGTTTAAGGTTTAGGGTTTAGGGTTTAATTAGGGTTTAGGGTTTAGGGTTTAGGGTTTAGGGTTTAGGGTTTAGGGTTTAGGGCTAGGGCCTAAACCTGATTTCCGGGGTATGACCCCTCAGCCCGAATACCCCAAGACCCCTCAACCCTACGCCCTGTTTTAACCCTAAACCCTAAACCTTCCACTCTCAGACTATAAAACCCTAAACCCTAAACCCTAAACCTAAACCCCTAAACCCTAAACCCTAAACCCTAAACCCTAAACCCTAAACCCTAAACCCTAAACTCTAAACCCTAAACCCTAAACCCAGACCTTCCTGTATCTAGAGACCATCGAAGATGGCCTTGCGCTCCTCGCCGGCGGCTCAATGGAAGCTGCTCGGAGCCTCTGCTCGCCTCTGAATTCGGGTTTAGGGTTTAGGGTTTAGGGTTTAGGGTTTAGGGTTCAGGGGAGTTGGTTGTGGGTACATTGGTCAAGAATCCGTGGGCGTTTACGGCACGAGCAGCAACTGTGATCGAAAATAAGGGTCCTAGGAGGTGCCCTCAACTCTGAGGAGTGTAGTGCAAAGAGACCCTGGGCCCTAAACCACGAAGCCCACAGGGCCCGCAAGGTGCACTAGCCTTTAGGGGTTAGGGTTTAGGGTTTGGGGTTTAGGGTTTAGGGTTTAGGGTAGCCCACCGGAACTGCCCAGGGCCGCGCCTGTGTGGTACTACAGCTCGTGCAACTTCCTGGCACGATAAAGACCGGGGCAAAAGGAGGGACCCTTCGAACCTTGCACGGGGAACCCCAAAACCCAAGAAGCTCACGTAGGGCTGTTACTATCCCATGCATGCGCGATTCTTGGGCAATGTGATTAGGACCTAACTACCTGGTAGTGTTTGGTTACGTGCAGTCCTTGACTTGCTTATTGACAGCTACTTGGAGGTTCACGGTACTTATTAACCTATTATAACTTTACGTACAACCAACTTATATGCCCGTTTAGTGCCCTAGTATGGTTAGAAGTACAGTTAGAAGTGCAGTTATAACTGGTTAAGAAGTACCTTGAGCCTCCAAGTACTGACAGCTTTCGTGTCTGTCGCCATCTTGGTATCAGCTCCCCAAGGGGGCCTGTCGCCCGCAGCAGGATGATCCTGGCGCAGCTCAGCAATCTTGTCATGCCCGGAGAACCCAATACCCCTTAGTTTATAAGGAATATACCTTGAAAACTTAAGCGATCCTTTAGTATGACTTAAGGCATGTTCCTTTATGCAAGGGGTATTGGACTCTTTCGGTGACTCATCTCAGCACTTTCAAGATGTCATCTTTCCATCGCTCGCACTTTGCCAGTGCACCCCACCTTGTCCTTCTTCGTTTTCCTTAGAGGTCTACAAAATAATCTGTCTCTCCACCTCAATGCAAGCCCACTGCTGGGCGGGCGTCTAGCTGCAATTGTGCTACGACTTAGACGTTGAAACCCCGCCACGGCGTGGCCCTGCTTGTGTCCAGACAGAAAAGGACGGAGACGATGCAAACTGCTGCCAAGCTTCTTTTTCGACTGTTTCTTCTTTTTGACGCCGTCCTTTCCTTTCAAGGTGCAATCTGTCCACGAAGCAAGTTCTCTGTCAAACTTCTGCGGCTCTTACCAGCCAGTCACACCAACCCTACCCTGAGAACCCCAGAGCCTACTTCTCCAACAGGATATTGCGATGACACATCGAAAGCTTGGAGGTGTCCCGCAGGCAGCAACAGGGTTTAGGGTTTAGGGTTTAGGGTTTAGGGTTTAGCATTTAGGGTTTCAAGGCTCTGAATTCTGAAGGCATCATGAACCATGGTGTCAAGCCCCACCACTGTTTCATCATAACCTCCCCGCCCCCCTTCCCAACCAACTGCAAGAAATCTGGCTTCGTGGCTTCTGAGCTGCATGTCAATAGTTCGTCTTCACCCGATTCCGGAAGGAGCTTGTAGTGCAGGGTGAAGATGACCCACGGCGTAGGGTCTTAAACAAAAAGCCAACGAAGACTTCAAAAGTCCAAATCACCGCAAACCCTAAACCCTGAAGCCTAAACCCTAAACCGCAGCTCTCTGTCAAGTCTCCCTCCCAACCAACAAAAGCTAGGACAGTTGTATAGATGGCTGCAAAGGCGCGCTGCCGCCGTACTTCTGCATAAAGCATCTGGAGCTCGGGGTCCTCACGTTCGGGATCGAGGGTTTCAGGTTTAGGGTTCATTTTCGGGTTTAGGGGTTTAGGGTCAGGGCGTGGGGGCTGTTTTGGTTGTTTAGGGCTGAAGAGGCTGCTTTCTGCTGTTTAAGGTTCTGAGATTACTCTCCCTGGTTCTCAACACACTGTGGGACGCCAGGGTCCCAAGTGCTCTAGATCCTTTTTGCTAACCGGCCGAAGGGCACCACCGGGCCACTTGAAATCCTACCCTCAACCCTAAGCTCGGGGTCTGCAGGGTAACTATGTGCTTCAGAACTGCCCCAAACAACAACCATCCCTGGATTGCCCTTTTTGTAAGGAAGAATGTACTTTTTCATTTGTTGGGGGGTCCGTATGCAAATATTTAAGGGTTGAGGACTTTGGTGCTTGTCAAAGGCATAGGGCTAGGGAGGCGTGAGCTTTGTCGGCAGCCAATGGTCCTAGGTCTTCGGGGTTAGGGGCTTAGGGGCTTAGGGGCTTAGGGACTTAGGGGCTTAGGGGCTTAGGGTCATAGGGGATGTGTTAAGCTGAGCGACTAGGGGCTGTAGGCCCTAAACCCTAAACCCTAAACCCTGGACCCTAAACCCTAAACCCTAAACCCTCCACAGATCTGGCGCAGCGTTTGTGCGAGCTTTGGCCTCCTCGAGCTCCTGCCGGATGTCCGCGAACTCCGCCAGTAGCCGGTCCTTTAGGGGTTTAGGGTTTGGGGTTTGGGGTTTGGGGTTTAGGGTTTGGGGTTTGGGGTTTGGGGTTGGGGTTTAGGGTTTGGGGTTTGGGGTTTGGGCTTCGGCTATCTTAACCTCCCAAATTACCTCACACAATACTCTACAAGCCCAAGATACGGGGTGTATGGTGTATAACTAGACCCAAGTGTAGCCTACGAATAAGTTGGGGACCCTTTGTCGTTCGAAGGGGCTTACAAGGAAACCCAAACCTTAAACAAAGGTAAGAAGGGCCTAGTCTGGGTCCTAGATAACATGGGAAACTCGTAGTTGCCGTACTTCAGGGGCCAGGGCTTTGCAAGTTCAAGATTCGGGTGAAGGGGATGCGGTTTAGGCAGGGATTGGGGGGGGGGGGGGCGGACTCAAGGTTTGGGAGGGTTTCGGGTCTAGAGTTCAGGGTTATTGGGCCTACTCCATATCCCCTAGAAACCTTTTTGTATCCTCATGACCCACCTTACTGGCCCTGCCTACGTCGCAAAAACGGAAGTAAGGGCCCTCCCAACGGGTATTCATCAACTGCGTTGCGGTCAATGGACGCTGGATCCGTACACCCTCACAGCTCAAACTCCAAACCCCCTAATTCGGTACCTTATATTCCTTATATACCTTATATATACCTTATATACCTTATATACCCCTAGATAAATCCTTCAAGGGAGAATTCAGAGGGTACCTCATTCCCTCATTCCCTAATTAAGAGCCAGCAAGTAGCCAAACTTGCGAACCCTGAAGAACGCAAAGCTGACAGTGCGGCTGCGTGGTCCATTCGGCTTCTCTGCTGGTGGATGATTGTCCGCTGGTTCTCAAAAGCCACCGACAGCAATGCCAGGAGGTCCTGAGGATGTCGGGATGTCATGCAGCCAGCAGAAAATTGCACGACCCTTCTGTCAGACCTACACCGCGACTGCAGCATTGCTAGCAGTTCAACCCCACACTTCACGAGAAGTATGCGATCAAACGTTCTTCAGTCAATGACAAGTGCAACAGCTCGCGCTACGGCCCGAGCTGAGGCGAGTATTGAAGTGTCTCTTGCTTGTGCAACTTGGCAAATCTCAAACCGAGCAGTCAGCATTCCAACCAGAGGGGACCAGCATGTTAGGAGTAGCCAAAACCACGAATCCTAAGCTCAACACCCAAACACCTAAGCCCAAAGGTCCAAGACACCAGAGTAGATGTGGGGTTTACGAAAATAGGGGACCCGGGAAGTAGACCCCCAAAGAGTAGGATTCCATTATAATAAGGACCCCAATAAGGTACCCCTAAGATCGTAGAGAATCATGTCGTCAGGTCATACGTGGAGGTTCATGGTACTTATTAGCCAATTACAACTGTACTTATAACCCACTGATAAGGCCCTTAAGTGGTCTAATATTGTCATAAGTACAGTTCTAAGTACAGCTATAGTTGGTTAATAAGCAACATCAACCTGCAAGTATAGTCCCTATACACCTAAGTAGCCCCTAAATAACCCCCAAATAACCCCTGAGTTCCCTTATAAGGGTCCCTCCCTCCGTTCCTGAACATAGATAACATAGGGTCCTTGTAGACCACGGAGTCGCTACTGCCCATGAATGCTGCCCTCGGATCGAGGGCGGACTGTGACAGCCTGGCGTATGGGCTTAAGCAGCTTGGAGATTTACATGTCAGGGGTACCCTAAACCCTAAATCCCAAACCCTAAACTCTATACCCTAAACCCTAAACCCTATACCCGAGACAAACCCTGGTATTTCCGACTTAGGGTTCGGGTTTGTACTGTCCCCGGCCCCGCACGAGTCAAAGTGTATGGTAGTGAGGATGGGTCGTTTGGGGGTTTAGGTGGGGGTTTGGGGATCAGTGTTGTGTGTTTGCTGTCAGGGTGGGGAGCCAGTGCCTAAACCCTAAGCCCTAAGCCCTAAGCCATAAACCCTAAACCCTCTGAGGGTGCAAGGAGCAAGGCATCGCAGACCTCGACAGATGACTTCCAGTCTAGTGACTGACAGTACCCTGGCCCCCCAAAGAAAGTTAACCTCTTCAATTTCGGTAGCATTGAATTATAGCCTAAACCCTAAAACCGTAAAACCCTAAAACCCTAAACCCTAAACCCTAAACCCCTGAAAAGGTGAAAGGGCTGTCGACTCAGCCAGGCTTTTGGGGCGGGCATTCTTCCACAATGCACTGCTGCCGCTTCTGGCCATCCCACCAACTATCGGGGGATTCCTGACTTCTAGACAGCACATTTCCCGATATTCGCAGCATACCCAAGTAGCAAGACGCCCGTGCACATGGACCCTGAGTCTTGAAAACCCTGGAGCCCTAAACCCCAAACCCAAACCCAAAACCCAATAAACCCCCAAAGCCCAAAACCCGAAAACCTAGATCCTAGCCCTAAACCCGAAACCCTAAACCCTAAACCCCCCAACCCCCCTGTTGAGGCCTCGTGCGTTGCACGACGCTTGGCCCAGTGGGGCCGGGCCGGATCGGTGGCCAAAGCGAGAGGAGCGGGCTCTCCCCTGGCTGGAAAAAGTACTGTATAGGATTTTGGGTTTGGGTTTGGGGTTTAGGGTTTAGGGTTTAGGGCTTAGGGCTTAGGGCTTAGGGTTTAGGGTTTAAGGTTTAAGGTGCCTGAGAGGGTTGCGAGTTCAGGGCCGTTTGGGGTTTAGGATGCTTTGGATTTCGCGCTTGGGGGGCTACAGTTTTGTGGATGGGCATTTCCTGCTCCAGCTGCAGGGTCGCAGTGCGAGCACAATCATTCCGGTAGTTCACAGCTGCGCAGCCATAAACCCTAAACCCTAAACCCTAAACCCTAAAACCTAGACGCTAAGAATTGGAGAACCCTGCATTCTGTGCCTCACATCGAACAAGACATGCCCCTTTTTCTTACATGGCCAAGCCCATACAACATAGCCCTCATCCAAAACCCTTGAAGTCGGCAAACACCATGCAAGCCAGTCATCCTAGATTGGGGTTTAGGGTTCAGGGTTTAGGGTTTTAGGGTTTAGGGTCCAATCATCCTAGATTATCGGACATCTGGGTTTGAGGGTTTCGGAACACACTGAGTTTACATGCAGATCAGAACGCGTGGTGGTGGCCTGAGAACCGGTGTCGGCCAATGATGCCCTGCCACGAGCGCAATATGCTCAGCGCACTCGTAGGCTCTTAGTGTATAGGGCTTGGCGCTTCCAATGGTGTTTGGGTTCGGGTTGTAGGGTACGTATCCTCAGTTTCCCAACACATCGCAACACCAGTCGGCGCCAACAAATTCCAGCGCTTCCTGCCACGACTCTGTCCGTCTTTGGTGTTTATAGGCTTAGGCTTAGGGTTTTAGGAATTAGGGTTCAGGGTTGAACTGAGAAGGTCTGAGTCTCATGGAATCTGCGGCTGTCTTTCTGACTGGGCCCTACGATCATGATGATGATGGTGATCACCGTAAGAAGCAGCAGCCACAGCGTAGTCACTATCAAAACCGCATTCTGGATCGCAATCATGAACTGGTGTCCTACCTGTCATATCCATGTCAGCATCACAACAGGCCTCACAATGACAATGCCAAGCCATGTCAGTCTGGCAGTAGTTACTCCTCAAAAGTAACTTCAGAAACAACCGAAAACCTAAACCCTACTCCCTAGTCCCTAGACCCCCTAAGCCCTATAGCCCTCCACCGCCAGTATCCTAAATCCCTGAACCTGTCTCAGGGAGGTTTGGGGCCAGTTGAGCTGCGGATTTTTGCGATATCCCACGCATGCCTGAACCCAGGGAACCCCCAAAAACCCCATGCTTACTGAACATTCCTTAAATCACGCACGCTGAGGTTCCGAACAAAACCCCAAACCCTGAACCCTAAACCCCAAACCCTAGACTCCTAGTCCACAACCCTACGAACCCTAAACCCTCAGGTTGGTCGCTTCAACCCTCTGAAACATATTGCATAGGGTTTTCGGGTTGAGGGCCTTATCCTCTTAAGCCAGGGTTTAGGGTTTGGGGTTTAGGGTTTAGGGTTTGGGGTTTAGGGTTTAGGGTTTAGGGATTTAAGCCCTAAACCCGAAACCCTAAACGGGGGGCCGGCGGCAAGGCCTGACAGGCCGCACGTCCCGACTCGAGGAGGACGAAGTGCCCCAAAAGGAGGAGCGACTTCCTCAGGGCTTCCAGAGGTTGAAAGATATGTTTGGGGGCTTTTGCGTTTTTAAGGTTTTTGAAAGTTTAATTCAGGGTTTAAGGGCATAGGGCTTTGGGATTAACACTTTAAGGTTTGTAGGGTCCTATAGGGTTTGAAGTTGAAAGGCTTCTGGAAGGTTTGAGGTTTGGGGTCCGGAGGCCCTCAGCGACGTGTTGGGTGTTCGGGGGTGGAAACCTCCCATCTCCCCTTAAAAAGATGGGCGGCTGAGGCCTGTCGAACCCTAAACCCTAAATCCTAAACCCTAAACCCTAAATTTAAACCCTAAACCCTGTGGGCTTTGGCAGTCGCCGGCTGCGGGCGACAGACCCCTAGGAGCCTGCTTGACATCTTGTGGAGGGTTTAGGGCCACCGGATGAGAGCCTTGAAGGCAGCATTCTACATCTATATTTGTTGCTCGCTATGTTATACTACATGTATATTCTACTTAGTATGTAGTGTAGGATATATATATATGTAATTATATATGTATATATATATATGTAAAAACAGAAAAAATCAATATGCAATTCAAGGCGCCATTGGTGTACCATCCGTCATCGGCTGCCATGCGACCTCAGATGTCGTTGCAGGGCTCATGCCAAAGAGGGAACCCCAAACCCCAATTCCAAGAAGCCCTTGAACAAATCCAATTCCCACCCCCTCAGAACCCCCCCCCCCCCCCGCCCCCCTCCACCTCCAAGTCAACGGCCCCGAGCTTCCGTGAAGATGCGAGCATTCCGTGGTCTGGGGCCTCTTTCCCTGAACCCCGAAGCCCCCTTACATACCATAGGGCTGCTACCCCCCTACATATGTTGGTAAATACCCAAGACCCGAACAGGTCTTTTAAACCTAGGCGGGCCCCTGCAGTTCTCTGGGATGGCCTTTAAACACTTTGAAACATATTCGTGTATAACTAGGGTCCCTTCTGAACCCAAATAAGGAAAAGTACAAACTATCCCAAAAGCCAAAGCGGTTCTACCCTAACCCTAAACCCTAAACCCTAAACTCTAAACCCTAAACCCTAAACCCTAGACCCTAAACCCTAGACCCTAAACCCCAGAACCAGAAGGGAGATGTGCCCAGCGGCGGCAAGGTTTGGGCGGTCTCGCAGCCCATTGTTCCGTTCAAACACCGGTTCTCGGGCCGATATGCACCATGCCCAAATGCTCGGGTTAGGGGCGGGGGGTAGTTTAGTGTTTTGGGGTGGTCTTAGTTTTTGTCGGTTTAGGATGGGGTTCAGGGCTGGTGGTTTCCGGCTTGGGGGGCTTAGGGTCCCCAACACGCCTGCGTGTGGCTTCGGGATGGTGGTTCATGGAGCTTAAACCCCCTAAATCCTAGACCCGAAACCCTTAAACCCATGTCCCAGGGGCAGGAAGCACTCAACATCGGAAGGTTCTCAAGCCCTAAACACAAACCCTAAACCCCAAGCCGTAACCTCTAAACCTTGTTACTAAACACCGGGCTAGTGGGGTTCGGAAATGGAAAACTCTGGACCCTCAGAACCAGAAAAAAACAACCCTCTAAACCCTAGAGTCCCTAAACCCTAAGTTACTAAGGAAACGCTACGAACCCTACAAACCCGATAGACCCTCGGCTTGCCAAACTGTGCCTCGGCAGGCAACACCTGAGCATCGATTCAGGCATCTCTTGCTAGCCTGAAGTTGCTGTTAAGCATATGATTAGGGTTTGGGTTGAGGGTTGAGGAATTTGGTTGAGGATTTAGAAATTTTCCATTTGTGCAATCCTATGCTGCCTACACTTTCACACCAAAGCCAAAACCCGAGCCAAAGCCCCAACACCTTAAACCGACAACACGTAGGCTGCAAAGCGACAGCAAAGGCTACAGGCCCATACTCAGCACTCGTCATGAAGCTGTGTTCGGCCCTGTCCTCGTTCGAATACGCGTCCCGGGCACGTTCCTTACTCGAAATCGTGCTCCCGCCTCATATCCTGTCCACTTTTTGAGGCTTGCCTCGTTGCGTGTCGCGAAAACATGCGCGTCGTGCCTCTAGTCACAGGTGCAATGCAAAGCGATGCTGATGCGGCGCCTGCAGCCACAGGCAGCTCTTCGTGCAGATAGTGGGTCTGTTGAACTTTCGTGGCAGCTCATGCAGTTCAACGTCCACCCGCTTTTGTTTTCTATCTTCCAAGCCTTGGCGCACGCTGGTGTGAACCCAGCAGGCTTATGTGGTGATTCATGGAACTGTGTAAGGATGAGTCAAATCAGGTGGGCCTGTCAAGAAGTGTCACTCACTGGCGACGCAGGGTTTCATGTACAGCTGCTGTTCGCGGTTTGGTTTTGTTCCACGCAGCTGAGTCCGTACTGCATACTGCGCAGATTTCTGCTCCAGAGATCGTCGGCTGAGGACGGCTCTTGATATGTCTCTCCAAGGACGCCGGTGCAACCTGTTAGGCGTCGACGTACACTGGACGCACCGACGGAAAGTACATCAATATGATCATTCATATTGCTGGCAGCCATAAGCCCCGGCGAGAACTCCCGGCACGCCGAGGTGTCAAGGCCTGCATTTCTAAAAAGACTTGACGCGATAAACCCTTGAAGGAGTTGGCTTTGGCGGCTGGCCTGCCTAGGACGGTGCAGGATGAGATATTCGATGGAGAGAAGGGAGGGGCTCGTTTGCTCTCTTCGTGCATGACTCTTCAGCCGAATTATTCGCGACTCGGCAAACCCTAAGCCCTAAACCCTATCAACCATCAACCCTAAACCCTAAACCCTTATAAGCCCTAAGCCCTAAGCCCTAAGCCCTAAGCCCTAAGCCCTAAGCCCTAAACCCTTAACCCTTAACCCTTATAAGCCCTAAGCCCTAAGCCCTTTAGGCCCTAAACCCTAAACCCCACGAGCCGCGCCTTGTCTGCGGTCGGCCGCTGAGCGAAGATCTTCCGCAGCCCGGCTGCTCTGCAGCAGAGTCGGGCCCGGCCCTGAAGGGGAAAAGGAGGCCCAACAAGGGTTCAGGGTTTAGGGTTTAGGGTTTAGGGTTTAGGGTTTAGGGTTTAGGGTTCAGGGTTCAGGGTTTAGGGGTTTAGGGTTTAGGGTTTAGGGTTTACGGTTTAGATTGCGAAAGGTGTTTCTAAATAAGCTTTGAGTCCCTTGTGACAGTTTTTTCTTTTCGGGCTTTAGGGTCGTAGGATAGGGCCTTAGGAATTCAGGATCTTATAGAGTTCAAGGCTTCATTGGAGTCTTACTGTTGGGGATTAAAGGTTGAAGCTTCTTCCAAGCTAAGGGCTGCTTTCTATGAGCCTGAGTGCTCAAAATCATATCTGTGTCTTGGGGGATGCCGCATGTCAGGCAAAGATAACCCAGCATACCTAAAGCCTAAACCCTAAACCCTAAACCGAAGCAAGAAGGAAGGGCTATTCCGTGCGATCCGAGCCCTGGAACCCTCAACCCTCCAACCTCCCACCAAGGGTCTAAAGGAGGGACCCTTATATGCGCTCGCGTTCCGCGCAATCGACCCCGCCCCCTCAAACCCTAAACCCTTAAACCCCCATTTGGGTTTGAAGGCTCGGAACCTAAACCCTAACCCTTCCCCTCGACTCAACCCTAAACCCTAAGCCCAACAGCAATAACTACAGGGGAGGGGGCGCAAAAACAACAAGGGAGGGGGGTTGAACCACAGGGAGTGGCGGGTGGATACCATGCAGGACGGGGGTTGAACCACAGGGGAGGGGGGGGGGGGGAGAGGACAGAGCGGCAATAATGCAATAATTCCAGGGGGGGGGGGGGGGGATACCATGGGGGTTACCTTCGGGGTTATTTCAGGGTTATTTGGGGGCTACTTAGGTATACAGGGACTGTATATAGAGGGGTTATATAGGGGAATAAAATTATACCCCTTAAGTCAACCCTCAAACCGAAACCCTAAGCTTGCAGCCATGAGCTCCTCAACTTAACGCAATCCACCCCTACCAACTGTGAGTTCAGAGATCATGGAAGCCATAGCCTACAACCCCCTAAACCCTAAACTCTGAACCGCTTGAACTACTGTTAATGAGTCTTAGTGTTAAATTCCACGTTGGGGTACTCTAGGACTGCCCTAAAACTACTATTTGCTGCTTCTAAGAACCGTCCAAAAATTAAGAAATCTCCACTGCCCTTATAAGGAAGAACCGTTCATAGACAGCGCTCGATGCTAATGGCATTAGCCCACAAAATTCACGACCCAAAACCCTAAAGCCACAATTTCCTGGGCTGCCCGAGCCGGCAGACCCAGCGCTGGAGCAACCAACTCCGCCGACTTCCCGCGCACGGCCGCAGAGCGCAAGAGGTCCTGGCGAAAATCTAGAAAACGCTGCAGCTTAAGGTTGAGGGTCTAGGGTTTAGGGTTTAGGGTTTAGGGTTTAGGGTTTAGGGTTTAGGGTCTAAGGTTTAAGGTTTAGGGTGTAGGGTACTGGGCCAGAGATGCTCTTCTCTGTGCTTTTGAGGTTTCAGGGAGTTCAGGGTATCGAAGTCGTACCGCGAAGAGAACAACTCAACCAATGCAACCCCTTGCGAGTTGGTCTACTCGAGTTGAAAAGTTGGCAAGAAGCCTGAATCCGGTAGCACTTAAGTACTGGGGCAGCCGAAAGCAACCAAAACACTTGGGCGATCCAGGCTTGACTGTGGCAGCTAAACATATGTCCGTGTGTGTAGCAGATAAGAAAACATGTACTCATGTGTGTGTGTGGGTGTTTGCTTGCACGTCTCTCGTGGCTCTCACTCACTCACTCACACACTCACTCTCTCTCTCTCTCTCTGTCTCTCTCTCTCTCTCTTTCTATGCATATGTATATATGTGTAGATGCGTGCGTGTCTGTATGGCTACTACTATTGTGATTTTCCCAGTAGATGTGCAGCAGTAGACCAGGGATGGGGGAGTTTGGGGGAGTCGCAGCTGAGGATTCCAGCATTTGACCCAGCTTGTGATAGTCTGGGGACGAGGGTGCAGAGAGCTTTCTTGCAGACTCGGGCGTCAAGTTTTTTGGACTCTAGGAGAAGGTTCGGTGCGCCCCTGAGGGTGAATCATGTTGGTCAAAAGCTCCAAGTTCTCGTGCCACACGCTTCATGGACAGGCTGCATGATGCTGGTGGGCGGAGCTTTGAGGGAAGTAGCCTATCCCTTCTTGCTTATGGAAATGGCCTCTTCTTTGTCTGCTCGCCTATGGTTAGGTCCCAAGATTGCTAAGGCCTGAAGGGCTGCTTCTTCGGAAAGTACCTCGCCCATACCCTTTCCAGGAGGTCCCTCAGTGAACCCAACACATCTCCATGTTTGGCCTGTCCAGACGCTGTTGCCGAAGGCATTTCCGATGTTTTGGTGGATACATGCTGTGTGGCTACTTCGTACGAGTAGACCCTGATGACCCGGCACTGAATTCGACAGCACGCTGCCTGGATTTCGCTGCGGCAGGTCACTTGGACCTTGCTCGACGCCATCATGCTCCCATGCTAAACCCTAAACCCTAAACCCTAAACCCTAAACCCTAAACCCTAAACCCTAAACCCTGAACCAAGTACGGTTTAGGATTAGCTTTGGAGAAGCCCTGGGCTGACTTGGATTGAAGGTACCGGGTGAGGCTGGGTGCAGCAACATCCTCTTTGACCCCTTTTTTTTGGGGTGGGGGTGGGGGAGGGGGGCGGTAAGCAAGCCTTCGTTACCTCCTCTTGTGTCAAGGGCATTGAAAAACGTGTGTGGGGAATCAGCGCACAAGCATCCCTAAACCCTAAACACTTAAACCCTTAAACCCTTAAACCGTTAAACCCTTCAACCCTTCAACCCTTCAACCGTTCAACCCTTCAACCCTTAAACCCTTAAACCCTTAAACCCTTTTAAACCCTAAACCCCAATACTACAACAGGCAAGATGCAGCGCTCTCTGTTCACGACGCGCCTGGCGCCAAAGTGGGGTCAAGACCTTCGAGTTTAGCGAGTCAAGCAGCTCCGCGCAATCATGGTGCGAGGTGCGACCATGTCACCAACAGCGGCTTTGCTTGGTGGCCCAGAGGCCAGGAGGCACAGTTTGGGATGTTCCACCTTATGCTAACAGTCCTTAGTGAGATTTTTATAGGGGGTACTGCTATCCCTATTAAGGGCTGTTAGTAGAAGGGGGAACATCCAAAGGTGTTGGGACCACCGCAATCAAAGCTTGGGAGTGTTGTTGCGGCATGAGCACATCTGACCAATGGCTGTTTCTCAATGCTGAAGGTGGGGAGCTTTGAGGACAAGTGTCCGAAACATGACCCATGAACATCTTCTGATAACAGTCTGAAAGGTATAAGTAGGCCAAGTAACCAAGTTCTTTGAGAAACAGTCCATGTTGTGCCGAAAAGAATAAACAGATTCTTCAGTCCCTCTGTGCATCCTGCCGTGTGCCGAAGGTTGCCCTGCGACCCACGACATCAGCGCTTTGACGCAGGGTTTAGGGTTTAGGGTTTAGGGTTTAGGGTTTAGGGTTTAGGGTTTAGGGTTTAGGGTTTGGAGCTTTTCAAAGTGCACAGTAGGGCTTTCTTGTGAGGGGAGGTGGACGAGCGAAGTCCCATGCACCCTAGCCAGGATGGGCTATTCGGCCTGCGAAAGGGCCGTTTTTTCGTGGTTGCAGGGTATATGTGTATATATACACACACACCTAAAGGGCCTTACGGGGTCATAGGGTATAGTCGCCCGTCCCGGTAGGCTGGTGCAGAATCATTGCAAGCGATCCCATCTGCAGGCGAGACTTCCCTGCTTTCCAAACAGCTCTGCTGTGGAAAAATTCCATAAGACTACGACTTCCTATAAGAATCCCCCAAAATGTTTGAGAATCCCCCAAAATGTTTGAAAACATTCCTCCTTAGAAGGGTATTTGTTGTTTATCTTCTACTTTTTTTGGGGGTTCCTAAGCAAATAGTAGAAGAGCCTCACGCGTCAACTGGCCTCGGCATTGCTTTGCAAATTCGTAGACCAATCGGGGGCCTTGGACCCCACGAAGGAAGTAGCGTGAGGTGGCACAGCCTTGCGGCGAGGTTCCAAAGCTTCCAGAACCCGGGTGTGCAGATTTTCGGTCAATTTGTTTATTTGGGGGGGGAGGGGGAAAGACGTGTTCAATGCGCTTTCTTATAGTATATACATATATGTATGTATGTACATATATATATATATACAATTATTGTATCTATATAGGAATATACATACATATATATATATACAGTATGTATATATATATATGTATATATATAGTATATGTATATGTCTACACTGCAATGTGTGAGTGTATATGTATGTATGTATGTATGTATGTATGTATGTATGTATGTATGTATGTATGTATGTATGTATGAATGTATGTATGTATGTATGTATGTATGTATGTATGTGTGCGCCCGGGGCCTGGCCCTGGCGCTCAGGGTGAAATGTTAAGCCTCCAGCTTTGCGATCTGCTTCCGTGATTTCCCTTCTCTTCCCTAGACCCAAGAGCAACCTCGGAATAAGAAAGGGTACTCTTTTTGGGTCAAGTGACAGCCTGATAGGGGGAACCTAAAATCTGTCCCAAAGGCCTACCTGGATGTTGCTGACATGTGAAGTAGGGTATATATTTCTTGTATCCCCAAAAGGACACCAAGTATATACGCTCACCAAAATGAAAAAGGAACCTTATATACACTCACCAAGAACAGTAATATAAACCCTGCTTCATGTAACTTCTGCAGGCACTTGAATCTCTCGCAGCGTCACGGCCAGCGCTTGAGAGACACTGGGAGGCTCATGGTACTTATTCGCCAATTATTGACTGTACTTATCACTGTACTGTTAAGGCACTTAAGGGCCTTATAAGTGGGTTAGAAGTACAGCGATAATTGGCTCATAAGTACCATGAACCTTCAAGCATGCGGCCTTCTGCTGCTGACTAAATGCTGGCCCCGCTCCAAAAGGCGAATGCCTGGGGGGTGGGGCGACGGGTAAAATCTGGATGGCGTGTCGGTGAGTGTGAGAATCGCTATCCACTCTCAAACTTTGCCGCGCACCAGTTTAAAAATTGCACGGCAGGTCTGCCTAGCCTTCTACGCTTTGCTTGGTGGGTCAAAGGGTGATCATCTCCCTTTTGCCCCGATCATCGGCAGAGAGGGACGTCCATCCTCTCCTCTGCTGCCAAAAGCAGGTCCAGACCTCGGACTCTATCGGGGGATCCGGCTGCCGTGGGGGGGGGGGGGTTAACATGGTTTTTTTACCATATTTCTCATCGCGCCAAGGGGCTGAGCTAGATACTACTTGCTAGTTCGTGCCAAAGGCGAAGCCTACCCATCGCTGAGCTCATTCCAGTCGGAGCCCTCGACCATGCTCGAGCATGCTCTTGAAGCTTGAGGAAATTTCTCTACTGGTTTGCACATGTGGATATGTGTATATATATAAGGATATCCCAGCACATGCATGAATGAGTACATACATGCAGATCTATTCATATACATATATGTATATATACAAATACATATACATTAGACATAGACGTAGGCGTTGTGCACAGACATAGCCAGAACAGGGGACCCCTAAAACAGACCCCAAATACGAGCAATAAGGACCCCAATAAGGCACCCCCTAATTTCGGAAACCCCCATACGAAGCCCAAAATTGAGGGGGGCCCATAAACCCTACACTACTATATTTCCTATTAAGGTGTATATGTGTAGAGGTATATATTCCTAAACCCTAAACCCTAAACCTTAAAGCCTAAACCCTAAACACTAAACCCTGTACCCTACAATCCCCCTACAATCCCCCATATATTATAGCCTCCCCCCTTCACTTCCCTAAACCCTAAACCCTAAACCCTAAACCCTAAACCCTAAACCCTAAACCCTATACCCTAAACCCTAAACCCTAAACCCTAAACCCTCACTCCAAGCTGCCAGAACGCTGGATCGGCCGCTTGCCGTCCTCAAGACATTCCGCAGCGGCAGGCGAAGTTGCGAGAACTCCAGAGGTTCGGGTTTAGGGTTTAGGGTTTAGGGTTTAGGATTTAGGGTTTAGGGTTTAGGGTTTAGGGTTTAGGGTTTAGGGTTTAGGGTTTAGGGTTTAGGGTTTAGGGTTTAGGGTCTAGAGGCTACAACTCAGGCCAGACATTGAAACATCCGATCAACCTCCTTGATACATCTTTTGCAAATCCGCAACTCCCACTTCCAGACCCCAGCGCTCAAAAGACAAAAGCCACAACATCCCAAAACCCAAAACCCAAACCAAAATTGGCTGGGACAGCTCTACATCGGAACCCTAAGCAACGACAACAACCCCCCCTCCCCCCAAAAAAAATCCTGGTGGGTTTAGGATTTCGGGATGAAGGTTTACCAGGATGTCGAGTCACCTACTGGACAACAAGGCCACCAACCTTTGCCTGGGTACTGCGCGATTCGATCCTGCATAGGTTCTGAGCAAAGATCCAATCACGATCTCAGCAACAAAGCGTGAGTGTTCGTGCACGTGTTTGGATTCGCGAGTAGTTCCGCCGACGCCCGCCTAGTTCTGCACACTTTCCCCCCCAATCATCCGCCCCAGATCCGGCCACGTTCGAAGGATTGGTGGTCACCCTGAGTGGTGATCGTGAGTCTACACCAAGAGAATGAAACCCGAAACCTTAAACCCTAAACCCTAAACCCCAAACCCTAAACCCACCACCCCCACATCCAAGAATAATCCTGGCCCCTAAGCGCGACTCATCATCTAGGAATTCCGAAGAGTCCAGGGTGTTTCAGTACTTGAGCAGGTGAGCCGGAAGGGCATCTCCCAAAATAGGGGTACCCCGTATAATTATACGCCACACAGAACCGAATCCCCTTAAGGGGACCCCTTCGAAAAGGGTACCCCTATTTACGGAAACCCCCTGATGCTGAAAGGTGTCACTCCAGTATCTGGTCCGGCACCACCTGAACGCGGGATTGAGGCTTTGGGACGTAGCGTTAGCTTCATCGACATGGTGGCTTACGATATTAGAGGTACCTTATTGAGGTCCCTCTGATAAGGGCTACTTTAGGGGTCCCTTCTTTTCGTAAACTCCCACATGTTGAGCATATATCTTGCAGCTGCAAGATAGCAAAAAGTTAGTTCGCTTCGGCCATGGCCCTTGCAAGCAGACCCTCAAAATCACGTGAAAACCCACAGCCAGAGTCCCAATCAACCCTCGACCACTTGAGCTCCAAAATCCCCCTTTACTTTTCGGGTTTAGGGTTTAGGGACTATGTGTTTTCGCCATAATCTGCACATCTATGCACCTACTTATGCTGATGTTTATATGTATATTGGTATGCGTGTATCTTTACTTGTGTACGTACACTACACCATAAACATATATGCATATTCCCAATTCTCAACCCGAACCCCAACACAACACAGGCTTCCGAGTGTGACGCCGAACTCCTGTAGACACACCTTCAAGGGGCTTGCTAGATATTCTCACGCCCGGCACAAGCGGTCGACACCCAGCATTTACAATTAAACCATCGACTCCTCATCTCCTCATGTTCAGTGCCTGAAGGTCATGAGTATACATGACCTATACGTTTTCATCGACATCTCTCAATGAAGTCTCCAGTATTGGGTGTAGGGCCTGGAGAAGCAGCGTCTGGGCGCAAAAAAAACTCAGACTGATGCCTGCCCCAGGCCGTGCCTGCAGTCCCCCGATGCGCTCCGATAGAACATCGTTTGGTTTCGTTTGGGATTACTGTTAGAATATGGCCCCTGATAGTAGGGGTACAGGTTCAAAAAAAGGCACCGGAAATTAAAACTCTAAACCCCGCACCTTAAACCCTCAGCCCCGCCCAAGTTGGCCGTTTGGAGCTGTCCCGCCTTTATCCTCGCTAAGCCGTTGAGTGCGGCAAGGCCCCCAACGTGACTGGGAGTCTTTCCTGGCATGCAATGGATTCTATGAGGGGGTTTAGGGATTCGGCGTCAGGATTTCGGGGTCAGTGTTTAGGTGGATTCCCACTCTGGTGCCTACTGCAAAGATGCACGGCGTCTTCTGGCCGGGCTACTATGGTGCCTGCGAGGTATTGCTTCGAAGGCTCTGTGGTATATTCGGTTGCTCGCGACATGTATTTTTACAGATAAACACGTCGAGGTCAAATCTAGAAGGCTCGTTTCAGCAGGGTGCCAACCATTCGCATGATGAATTCAAGACTCGGCAACGGCTAGGGGTTAGACACATCTTATGTTATCATATGTCTATATACACACCGGTATATATATAACATATGTATATATATATATGTGTGTGTGTCTATCCAAAACATTTTTAGGTGCTACATAGGGTGCTACATATGGGACGATACTAGACCATCTTGCATTGCATTTTTTTAGTTTTTAATATACTACATATCAAACTAGCTTGTCATGAGATGTATGGTTCGAAATCTAGGTCCTAACTGCAAACGCCATTGTACATGTACTAGTATCCTATGATACCTGCGCATGTGGGCTGGCAAGCCTTGTTTGCTTTCTGAGATTTCCTACATGTATTTAGTTCCATCGCTGTGGATCCCGACTGCAGGAATGAACTTAAAAGAGCATGCCGCTGTATCTCACCCCGCCGGCGCCCAGTATTGTCAGGTTGGGGATACTGAGGGCCATGAGCAAAACGGTGTAGGGTTGAAAGTTGACGGTCTTACGCGCAGTTTAGGAGCCCGACTCATGATTCAGGAGGGCCAAAAACCCCCGAACTATCCCGGATTCAAGCTGAACGGACCGTCACTTAGACAACTCCCTACTTGCTGGCACGACCAAGCTGGGCCTTTGCGTCTGCCGAATGTGTTGAAGACGAGCTCGGGCCTAGGTTTAGGGTTTAGGGTTTAGGGTTTAGGGTTTAGGGTTTAGGGTTTAGGGTTTAGGGTTTAGGGTTTAGGGTTTAGGGTTTAGGGTTTAGGGTTTAGGGGTTTAGGGTTTAAGCAACGGGCACAGAATCTCCATGTACATCAGTTGATGCAGCAGGGCTGCGGGGATCCCTAACAATGTTCTAAGTCCTAAGAATGCTAAGTCATGTTCTGAACGGGTTGCCAAACATCGCAGTCTGCCGTCAAGCAACATGATTCCAGTAGTCTCAAGTGACACGTTCCTACACCATCCGACCCTGAACTGGGCAAATCTAGCAGGAGATTAGACCCTGTCCGACATTGTTCATGACTGCGTGGCATCATGTGACATCGAGCCACTACAACCTGCAAAAGTCTGCACACTGTCTTCGGAAGAGGAGAAAGGTAGAAAAGTACCCTGCCCCTAAACCCTAAACCCTAAACCCCAAAACCCCAAAACCCCAAACCCCAAACCCCAAAACCCCACACCCCAAACCCCCAAACCCATCGTGCCCAGGGGCGCAAAGCCGTGGCCGGCCATGAGGTCATGCACCTCTGGCTCGGTCCCAAGCTGCCACGTGTCCGAGATCTCCTCGCTCATCGCCTGTTCCACAGAACTGGGTTGGCCTGGTTAACTGGCTGGTTTTTTCGTGAGGGAATGAGGTACCCTATAGAATCCCTTAAAGGGTATATGTACATATATATATATATAGAGCCCTAGTTCCCCTTTCAAAAAAAAAATATATATATATATGGGGACCCCTATGAAACCCAAAGTAAAGAAAAAATCAAACAATATCCCCTCGTCGAGCTCTGAGTAAAGAAAATATGAGACAATGCCCCCAGAAGCCAACCTAGTCATGGTCCGGCCCCTAAACCCTCTTAAAAGGGGACCCCTCATACACCCCTTCTATACCCTCTAAAACCGAGGGACCCTTCGGCACCCTCAGAAAGTCGATAAACCCGAACCCTACAACCCCATAAGACTTCGGTCTCACCTCGCCCTGAAGCAGTCTGGTGTACTCTTTGGCGTACTGTACCTCAGGCGTACTGTAGAGGGTCCAGATTGGGTGTTTAGTGTGTGCATAGGGGGAGTTGATGGTGTGTTAGGGGCGTCCTTACAGGCTTTTTTGGGTGTCTCGCGTGCTCGTCGGGCTTCGAGGATATTGCGGGTTTATGGGCCTTATGGGTTGCTTTGGCCAATTTCCCTCAAATCTCCTGAGCCCTCAGTTCGAGGCGCCGCCAGTCCATGCGTCAGGGGATGAGACGCGATGGTCTCGCAGAAAACGCTCATATCCAGCATTAGGATGCGCGAGACTTCGGTTGCGATGAAGTCGCCCAAGAAGTACCATTCCGTCCAAAGGCACATCCTTGGAGGGTTCATCGTTTACGGGGTTTAGGGACTGTTTAGGGCTTCATCAGGATTTAGGGTTCAGGGTTCCACAAACCCTAAACCCTAAACGGTTCGGGTTTAGGGTATTCCATATACGAAATTCTACCAAATCCGTACGTCACGGAAGGGAAGCTCAACAGGCTGCATCCGAGCCTTGGCACTAACACTAGGATGCCCGGGAACAGAGCATTAAAAAGGGTGCCCTTCTTTGCTTAGAGGGTTTAGAAGGGAACCTCAGTGCCCCCCCCGCCCAAAAAGGGAATCAGGGTACTACGGGATGTCTCAACGTGTTGTTGCTTCTATCGACGACTACAGGCAGCTTTTTCTGGTGGATAGTCGTCTTCCATGAGCTTGTTAATCTAGTAACAGTCCTTGATAAGGATTGTAGTAGCCCTTATTCTAACCCCTAGTAAGGACTGTTAGTGTAAGGGGGAACATCCCAACCTACATGGCCAATCAGCACCTCGGAAAGAACCCTAACCCCTAAACCCTAAACAAACCTAAACCCACAGCTGTCTTGCAAAGGGAGACTCTCGGCCGTCCAGACATCAAGGCATTCTTGGGGAGGCCTTCCCTCCTGATGGGGCAAGCAGGCTTCATGTACCCCCTAACCCCTAGGTTTAGGGTTTAGGGTTTAGGGTTTAGGGTTTAGGATTTAGGGTTTAGGGTTTAGGGCAACTAGCTCCATGGGTTGCCCTGGCCTGCATGTAGCAGACGGCGCCGCTAATCGGAAGGTATGCTGTTACTGCCTCCACGCCGCAGCTGAAGATTACATCCTGACGGGGGAGGAGAGGATTTTAGGGGTTTAGGGGTTAGGGTTTAAGGTGGGGAGGAGGGGAGGTGGGGAAGGGCTAATGAGAGGGAGTGGAAGAGGTGTTGAAGTTGGATGTTTTGCGGGGCATCTGCGTGCTGTTGGGAATTTGCATGTGACTGCGGAAGAGCCAAAACGACCAGCCAACACAGACGCTCTGCATGAAATCTCTGTGGTTGTGGTTTCTTTGCCTTTTCTAGTAGCACAGGAACAACAAGGGTACCCTTTGTGGTTTGAAAAGGCTTTCTTCGAGAACCTAAGCCCTAAAAAAGGGAATAAGGGCCTACTCTGGGTAACCCTAAGCGATAAACCCTAAAACCCCTAAAACCCTAACACCCTAAGCCCTAAAACACTAAACCCTCAACCCTAGACCCTAAACCTAAACCCTAAACCCAAACCCTAAACAAAGAGAATCAGGGCCTACTCTGGGTCCTAGTTTTCTGTTGCTGCTTCCATCGAGAGAACGGCTGCGGAAGCAGAGTGGTGCCACAGCACTGTAGGGCTGGCTGTTCGGGATCTCTCCACACCTCAACCTCACCCTGAATAGAGTTTAGGGTTTCGGGTTTAGAGTTTAGGGCTATAAGCCCTTTCGGGGGTGGTCCTTGGTGGCCACAGTGGTAACTGTCAATGACGAGCTGGCCAGGTTCCGCATTGCGTCCAAGGTCTGCACATTCTGCCCTGGGATCGAAAGAGCTTGCGGAAGTGGTCTGTCGGCCCTAAACCCCAAAACACCCCACAAAACCCTACAAAACCCTACAGAACCCTACAGAACCCTACAGACCCACCAGTGCACGTTGTGATAGCTAGCCCTTGCCCCGAAGGCAGGCCCAAAGACATCGATTTGGACTAGAGATTTGGGGGCTCACACATCAACACCTTTCCTGGCCCCATGTTGCACTCGCATGTTGGCGTTGTTGGCTTTTCATGAGTTTCGGCTAAGAGGACTGCCCTCAACCCGAAGCCCTAAACCTTAAACCCTAAACCCGAAACCGGCTCCGACTGCGACTTTTTGCGCCGCTGGGAAAGCGTGCCTTGCGTGGTCGAGTCAACACATTGTCATGTTTCTTCCCACGTTCAGGTGACACGATTTGCGCTTGATGCGCGTTTTGGCCTTGCAGTTTTTTTCTTTGGGGCGAGGGGGGGGGGGGGGGGGGGGGGGGGGCGGGGGGGGGGGGGCGGAGGAGGAGCAGGGGCCGGGGGGGTTCCAGGGAAAGTGTCTTTCGTAGTGTGAACAATCGAGACACAGCTTCACGAGTTGCTCTGAATGGGCGATTTGTGTGCCTGCAACCCGGTAGTCAAAACACCTTCTTCCCACGGGCCCTCTAAAGCTCAGCCCTGAAGCAAGCACCCAAAAACTTAACCTTGCACGACCTAACCCTCAAAAACAAAAATAGCTTGACTCCACAAGTAATCAGCTCACTTAAGACGTCGTAAGCGCAGCCTCTGGAGCGATCACTGTACGCTCAGGTACTTACGGGATGGTCCATGGGTTCAGGGTTCAGGGTTCAGGGTTCAGGGTTTAGGGTTTAGGGTTTAGGGTTTAGGGGTTAGGGTTTAGGGTTTAGGGTCACAACCCTACTTGGAGGTTCACGCTCATAAGGCCAATGAAAGCTGACTGTACTTACAACCAGATTAGGGCACTTAAGGGGCTTGTAAGTACAGTGCCAGCTCAAGCCATTTCATAACGCCAAACCCCGAGAAGCATTGTTAATCACACACACACACACTAGTCTTGCTCCTGCTTGAAAATACGAAACTCTGGAAGTTACGACGCAAAACCACCCCCCCGCAGCAACAAATAGTCGGGCAATATTTACCGGGGCTCAGTTCAAGATGGCGCCCAGGAAGGGCAAATCCAGCATTTGGCTCCGATGTTTCTCCTCGGCCACTGGATGCGGCACAAGGTAGGAACCTTAAACCCCAAACCCCAAACCCCAAACCCCAAACCCCAAACCCCAAACCCCAAACCCCAAACCCCAAACCCCAAACCCTAAACCCTAAACCCTAAACCCTAAGGGGGAGTCTCCAGTCGGGCAGCAGAGGGCTGTGCAAGATTTGGGCCCAGACACTTTGAAATCACCCTCAACCGGAAACTGAAGGAGACATCTTTATTCTGGGGCTATTTTGCCTAAAATCACAAGTAGGAGTCTCCGAAATAAAGCGCGGCACCCTTAAAAAAGGACCCCAAAACGTGCCCTGATTTGGAGAACTGCCCAATCTAGTCTTCAGTTTTGTTCGGCCCTCTGCCGATGATTAATCACGCCATGAACTTCCACCCGAAACTGTGACAGGTTGGGTGTTCCCCCTCATACTAACAGTCCTTTCTGGGTCTAGGGTTTAGGGTTTAGGGTTTAGGGCTTAGGGTTTAGGGTTTAGGGTTTAGGGGTTAGGGATTATAGTACACCCCGATTAGAATCCCTATAAAAAGGACTTGTAGTTTAAGGGGGAACATCCCAAGTGACAGGGCAAAGGTACCAGCTGCAGCTCGTTCATCAGTGGCCGCGACAGCATCTCCAGCAACGGGACCTGCGCTGGCTGTCCGTGATTGCGTCGGATCTCAAGGCCGTTGACACTAGACGCGAAACCCTAAACCCTAAACCTTTAAGCCCCTAAGCCTAAAACCTCTAAGCCCTAAACCCTACGCCAGTCCGAGAAATAAGGAATGCCCACGCCTCTGTTTAATGGGGCCTCTTGGCCCGGCCCAATGCATCCGAGGCACATGCATGTCCTGCGATGACGCCTGCCATCAGTAGAACACGAAGGCGCAACGCACTACAAATCAGCCCTTGCGAAGCCCTCAAGCGCAATGTCAGCAGATGGGGAGGCATGCGCCGGCTTCATACCCTATCCCGGACTCGGCGTGGGGAGTCCTAAACCCCTGCCTTGTACTCATATGAAGCAGGAAAGTTGGGTTGTTTTCTACTTGGGAACTCTGAGCAGCCACCCACAACAACCCCAAGCCCTCAACCCCACCTTGAACTGGGCCATGTACGCATGCTGCAAAAACTTGGTGATTCGCTCACTCAAGTCGACCGGGATGCTGTTGTGCCTTTCAGGGCTGCCCGGGGTTCGTGCTTTTGCTGCTGGGGCACCTTAACCTTAAACCCTAAACCCTAAACCCTAAACCCTAAACCCTAAACCCAAGAAAGTCTTCATCGCGGTTGGAAGGTGGATTGAACAGCTCTTTTGGGAACTATCAAGAGGTTTAGGAATGCAAGCCGGCCGACTAAAGCCTCAAGAAGCTTCGGAAATGGTCTCACATTCGGAGTTCGACGAAGAACTTGGTAGTAGTTGAGCCACCTTTTTGGGGTTGGCTACTTCCCTAAACCCTAAACCCTAAACCCTAAACCCTAAACCCTAAACCCTAAACCCTTTATAAGGGCACCCCGAACTGCAAGAAAGGGTAAAGGGCACCACTGAGCTACCCAAAAAAATGCTGTCCAAGTGTGGCAGCTAGCAGCGAGGCAATCCCTCAATGCTTCGAGCCTTGAGGCCCTCAAGGGCTTTAGGGCTTAGGGGGGATTGTCCGAGTATAATTCTAAAGGGAACCTAAGGAAATACTATTAGCAATTGTCCAGAAAGAAGTCGTGAAGCAAGAAACAAGTCGAAAATCGAGGGCCCCCATGACGTTCTGTACTCCAATTCTTCCGACCCCTACCCAGATGGTCCATCTCTAGTACTATTGTGGAACTAGGTACCCAAAAACCATACTAAAAAGGGTCTTGGGGTACCCAATTCCATTTTCCAGTACTACAAATGGAAGCTCTGGGCTACATTCTAAGGATCCTAATTAGATTCTGAGTCCCTTAACTACAATTAGCATAGTAAGGGGGCCCCTCCTAAACCCCTCAACCCTCAACCCTCAACCCTAAACACTTAACTACAACTAGTATAGTAAGGGGGCCCCTCCTTGTACATTAGGGCTTCGGCCACGTGACAGGAGGAAGCGCTGGAGAAGAGCGAAGTGGCGTATCTCCTCCTCCTGGCTTCCAAGGATGGGCCCTTGACAACCCTGAACCCTGAACCCTAAACCCTAGACCCTAAACCCTAAACCCTAGACCCTGAACCCTCTGACAACGTGTCTGAATATCGGGATGTTCCCCAATTGTACTAACAGTCCTTCGTAGGGATTATAGTTGGGGGCGGGTACTAGAATCCCGATGAAGGACTCTTTGTATAAGGGAGAACATCCCAATGTACCAACCTTAAACCTCCCAAACGAGAAAACATGAAATATCCCAAGAACTTCCGAGCTGAGGTTTTAGGGTTTAGGGTTTAGGGTTTAGGGTTTAGGGTTTAGGGTTTAGGGTTTAGGGTTTAGGGTTTAGATTGGTCCGGGGGTTCACCTGCAGCTCATAGAACCTGGACATTCGCAGGTGAAGAATGCTTCCCCCCTCCCCCCAAAGACTAGGGTTTAGGGTTTAGGGTTTAGGGTTTAGGGTTTAGGGTTTAGGGTTTAGGGTTTAGGGTTTAGGGTTTAGGGTTAGGGTTAGGGTTTAGGGTTTATATAGGGTCTAGGGCTTAAGTAATCAGAGCCACAGGTAGGTTGGAGCTTGTACAGCCTTGAAACCTAGTGAGCACGACCATATGCCCGGTTATGTGAACATGTTGTTTAGATTTGCGGTGTATTGCGGCTGTTGGGCAACTAGATTCCCCAAGACCAGACCACAAGACCGTATGTGCCGCCACCTCTTCGGGACTACAGAAACCCCCAGAGAAATCTCCGTTCTCTGAACAGCACACAGAGACAAAGCAGATTGCACCAACAAAGCAGAGAAACAACAGAAGCCTGCCACCACACATGCCGATGACAACCTGCAAAAAGCATCCGGGTGGCTGGCACGATGGTTGTATGGTACCCATGAGAACGCATGGCACCTCAGAAAGTCAGCCCCTTAGGGTTAGGGGTTTAGGGTTTAGGGGGTTCTGCCTTGCTGCGGTAATACGAAGTCATCATGGACGTCATGGACGACACCATGGTGGAGAACGTGATCAGCGCGAGGAGGGCAACAAAAATACCTTGCCGCCACGAACATTACCTGGTTTCCTGGGGCTTTCGTCTACCCTAAGGATCCGGCAAGGCATAACTTTAGATAAAGCCTTTGCCATGACAAGTTAAAATTTCAAGCTAAAAATGTTTAACTCTACCTTAGGCAGCGAGGCCCATTTTTAAGCCAAAAATTGAATAGGGCTCTGGCTCACTTTCAGCTTACTTTCGAGCGAAACAGACTTGCTCAAGGCAAAAAACTAGCTTAGGCAAGTCTGTTTTTTTGCCCAGCAAGCTAATTTTTTTACTTAAGCTTTCAAGCTATAATTATAACTTGCCGGATCCTTACCTCATTATCCTATACAACCCAAGGGCCCATACTTCAGAACCCTTTAGAGAAGGTAAGGGACCATCATAAGGGCTCATGAAACGACCCTTAGCTTGTTTGCTGTTTTCTCGTTCTTGTTCTACATCAGGCTTCGGCCTCCACATGATGTGCAGGTCGACCTGCCGTGGGCTCTACGAATGTCATGTCCACCCATGGAAGGAAGGTTGTTTGCAGTTAAGTATTGGGATGTTCCCCCTTATACTTGCAGTCCTTACTAGGGATTCTAGTAGGAGGGGGTACTATAATCCCAATTAAGGACTGTTGGTATAACAGGGAACCCCAAGTTAAGAATTTCAAGCTATAGGTCACCGGTGCCTTGAACTCCCGTGCACAACCCAAACCCTCGACCTTGACAGCCTGAAGCAGACACGACTGAGACAGGTCACTGAAGATGCGCTCGCCAGCATTCGTGGCCTGGCAGGGGGCTCCCTAAACCCTAAACCCTAAACCCTAAACCCTAAACCCTTTAAGGGTTACACCGCTGCACAAAGGCACCTGTGGTGCTGGCAAAGGACTAAGCGCACGTCAAAGGTAGCTAGCCCTGCACAAGCTCAACGGTAGAAAAGATCATGAAAGGTTTGTTTCCTGTTAATGTTGCTACTTATGTTTTATTGCTACTTTCGTTTATCATTAGCCTTCTTGTCTTCTGATAACTTTTGATAAAGAAACCATTGAGGAAGCTTCAGGGCGTAGAGGGCATTCCTGCTTCCTCCTTCCCTGCCTCGACCTCAGTGGATCCCACCCCGAGCTGGGCAATCGCCTTGGCAACAGAAAAAAACATTTAAAAAAAAAGCACCCAAGGAAACTGTTGCAGAAGGGTTTCGGGTTTAGGGCTCTGGGCTTTAGGGTTTTTGGGGTTCTAGGCTTTAGGGTTTAGGGTTCTGGGCTTAAGGGTTCTGGGGTTCTAGGCATAAGGGCTTAGGGTTTTAGGCTTAAGGATTGAGGGTTCTGGGCTTCAGCGTTTAGGGTTCTGGGCTTAAGAGTTTAGGGTTGTAGGCTTACGGGTTTCGGGTTCTAAACTTCAGCGTTTAGGGTTCTAGGCTTAAGGGTTTAGGGTTCTGGGCTTAAGGGTTTCGGGGTCTAGGCTTAAGGGGTTAGGGTTCTAGGCTTAAGGGTTTAGGGTTCTAGGCTTAAGGGTTTAGGGTTCTGGGATTAAGGGTTTAGGGTTCTAGGCTTCAAAGTTTAGCGTTCTAGGCCTCAGGGTTTAGGGTTTATGGTCTGACATACTTTTTTCAGGGGGATTGACACCGTCGTTGCTACCGAGGCGCCCAATGCAGGCTCGTGGCATAACCTTGCAGCCGAGGTGGGTGTGCACTTCCCGAAATCTCTGCACTCTCTGAGTTGTCAAAATTAGAACAGGGTTTTGGGGTTTATTATGGTAAAATTACACAGGGGCCAAAAGGGCATATTAGTAGTACTTCCTCCCCTAAACCCTAAACCCTAAACCCTAAACCCTAAACCCTAAACCCTAAACCCTAAACCCTAAACCCTAAACCCATGGCTCTAACGCTCAATGTGACGTGCCCGAGCAGCCCGATCAAGGCGAAGTCATCTTCGGCGAAAAGCAACACTCTGAGGATAAACTCGCAGTTTAGGGTTTAGGGTTTAGGGTTTAGTGTTTAGGGTTTAGGGTTTAGGGTTTAGGGTTCAGGGTTTAGGGTTCCCCCCACCCCCCCAGAAGACGTTGCGGCGATCGGCGGCGGTGCGAGCCCCCCGACCCTTGCTCAAAGAATTTCACGGAGGGCTCCGGTGTTGGCAAGGGTGTCCAGGGCTCCCGACTGGAACAACCCACCTCTCTTCAGCCTGCCCCTCAGACCCCCCCCCCCCCTCCCCCAAAAAAAGAACCGTGCCTGACCCTTTTTGTTAGCCTCATAAGCCCCTAAACACACAAGGTCTAACCTCGGCCCCGCTTACGGCGCCGAGGAGCCGTAGACCAAGCCTTTGTCCTCCACCTCGTACTCAAGCGTCCAGCCCTCGGCGGTTCCAGCAAAGTGGCCGAAGCCCCACCATGCACAGGCGATCCTGAGCAGCTTTTGAAGCTCAGGGTTTGGGGTTTAGGGTTGAGGGTTGAGGGTTTAGGGCTTAGGGTGTCTGGGTCTGCGTATCTGACGGATGACTGTCAGGGCCCTTCCTCTGGCCTAGTTGCCCGGTTCTCATGTCACCGGGACCATATTGCGCAAGGCTGCCAGAAAACCTGAAACAGTTAAACCGTTCAAACCCTCAAACTGGCCTCCTTCCAGAACTACTGCACATCTGTGCCAGCCTCCGTTTGGAGATGTTCCGCCCAACTAACAAGGCTTTAGGGTTTAGGGCTCTCCTCAGCGGCAGCGCCCCCCCCCCCCCCCTTTCCCTGGTCCGTATCTGGGGTGCGCGTCAGGCCGCATGTGGTTCATGAGCAAAAGCCGCACGATGTTCATCGCCACACTGAACCTCGAAAAAATTGCAGAGAAGGCCCTCATCATGTCATCTCCACCATACACGCACCAGGGTGGATCAAGCACAACTCTCCTAAAGCCACGAAGTCCACCCTCAGATCCCAGAACAACGCCTTGTAAGGGGCATAATAAGGATGGAAGCCCTAGATTGGACAAGTAATCTTCTTCTCCTATATATATATATATGTACATCTATATATATATATACACACACCTCATAAATGTAGTCCCTACGTGATACTATATACCTAAGTAGCCCCAATGTTGCGCCTAAGGTCCCTTATGAGGGTCTCCCCCTTTCGTCCCTGAAGTCTGTATGTTGAAGGCAAAACCCCGAAGCCCGGCCGAGTGACTGTACGCTCACAGCCCAGACTTGCATGGTTTCCTCGTGGGTTTGGAGCTTCAGGGAAAGGGGTTTAGGGTTTAGGGTTTAGGGTTTAGGGTTTGGGGTTTAGGGTTTAGGGTTTAGGGTTTAGGGTTTAGGGTTTAGGGTTTAGGGATGAAGGCGTTCGGGGTTGAGGGCTTTGGGTGTGAAGGTCCATGGTGCCGTGCGCTTATAGGCTGCATCGAGATTCAAGGCCGAGGGCCAGGAGGGCAGCTAGTACTAATACTACTATGATGAATACCATGACTACTACTATTATTAGTACTATGATTAATACTATTCTCACCACCATTATTATTATTACTATCATGATTAGTATTGCAAGGATTAGGATTACTATTCTTTGTATTCCGGGATTTTAGGTCGCGGCCTGAAGAGCCCGGCGCCACACCTAAGCCCAAAGCTTGAATCCTCTACCCTTGCGCCCCTACCAGCTGGGTGGCCTGAATCACCATCGCGGTCCGACTCATCTTCCCGATGCGCACGACCCGAACAAGGCGGAGCAGGCGGAGGATCCAGAGAACATTGTGGCCGCCCTGACACGCAGCGTTGTTGCGCATGGGGGAACCGTTTTTGGATCTTCGAAAGCGCTGAGAGCCAACAATACAAAAGTACGTGGGGAGGTAGGGATACTGAAGGCTGCTGTTATGACTTCTACTATTAAGACTGGTACTTGTTTTATGAATACTATTAGTAATATTTTCTGGTTATTATTACAGTTCTTCTGATGAAGGCAGGTTCGTTCATGCCAGCAGGTGCAACGAGTTCGGTGCTTTGGTAGGGCTCGGCGGAATCTCGGGAAACCACACCAAGAACCTCCACCACCGGCTACAACAGCAGCAGCAGCAGCGGCAGCGGCAGCGGCAGCGGCAGCGGCAGCGGCAGCGGCAGCGGCAGCGGCAGCGGCAGCGGCAGCGGCAGCGGCAGCAGCAGCAGCAGCAGCAGCAGCAGCAGCAGCAGCAGCAGCAGTACCAGCAGCAACCGACCACGACCACGACCACGACCACGACCACGACCACGACCCCGACCACGACCTCTTACGACGACGAAGGGCGACGGGCGGACGGGCGGACGGGCGACGGGCGACGGGCGACGGACAACGACTCCGACTTGATTAGACCACTACTACGACGACTACAATGCGAATCATGGCAACAATCAGAACAATCAGCATAGGAAGAGGAGGAAGAACAATAACACAATAACAATGATCCTGGTACTTGCACTCAGCTACCAGATCTACACTGATCTAAGAGTCTAGGACACGGTACACACAGGCTCATTAAGTTGACTTCTGTAGTCTTCTCCTTTTCGATCCTTTAGCAGCACGCTGTACATCGAAATTCTTACTGAACAAGCCTTACCTGATTTCGGCCTTTGAGCTTAAGCATGTTCAATCTGTTCAATCTGAGGCAGTGTGCAGGCCGAAAAGTCTTGCGCTCATAAAGGCACATGGCTGTAATATGGCTGCGATGGCTACTAAAGCCTCGTTGCAGATGGCTGTTTTCCCACTCATCCTACCCACGCACGCAATCTAAGCGAGCCGCCCATACCTACCATAGCTATACTGTGTTTAGGTACCTTTTTAGGAATGAAGCCGACATTCACCTAAACCACGTCCGCCGTGTAAGTGAGCTTCGGTTTGGGCAGAGCCCTGTGAAATTGTTGGCGTGCTCCTGGCTCTGGGTGTTTAGTTGCGCAGACAAGGGCGGAGACGGGTGCGGTACGGAGCTTAGGTAGTGAAGAGTTGCAGTGCAGGGCTTTACTAGGGCTTTCGAAGCCCGCATGCCCCAAGACAGAAGGGCCCAGAGCCAGATCTCAAGCCGGGCAAGCGACCTTTCCAAGACCCAAGAAACTCGCAACATCCTGGACCCTAGAGCTCTTCCCCAAGGGTTTAGGGTTTATGGTTTGGGGGAGAATGCCAGCCCGAGCCTGATCGCCATGGATGCTCTCCAAGGTCAGAGACTGACAAGAGGGACTGGAGGTTTAGGGCTGCGGGTTCAGTGTTAAGGGTTTAGAGTTGAAGGCCTAAACCCTAAACCCTAAACCCTCATGGTGTCAGGCGTATAGGGATATGAGGTTTCACATGCGGTTTTGAGGAGTGGCTTGGCATGCAAGACCCTTCAAGGCTGGGGTGGGGTGCTGGGGGAATCGGCAGTAGGAAGAGCCATATCCTAGCACTGGCAGCTACAAGCGCGACGATCTCATGATATCTGTATCTGTATGCATAAGCTTCAGTGCCTGGTACTATGTGAGGTACCCTCATCCATTGATCTCTGCGCGTTCTTGCAATATACCCACCCCGCACCAAAAGTCAAACAAAGCCGAGAAGCCATCACAAAGTGAGTTGCTGCACGTACAACGGCGAATCTGCGACATGCCCTTAAGGTGCTACTCCGTCAGCAGGTTTTCTTAGCTAAGTTTTCCGTGCTCTACAAAAAAACATTATTTTTGTTTTTGTCCGTCGGGTTGTAGGGCTATTTAAAGTACTTGGTTCCTTGGACTTCTTTTTAGGAAAAGCGTGCAAGCTCCACGAGTTGCTGTTCAGGGTTTGGCTTTTTGGGCTTAGGGGTCGTGATCCAAGGTCTTTAGGGTTTAGGGTTTAGGGTTCAGGGTTTAGGGTTTAGGGTTTAGGGATTCCTGTACCTCGCCTAAGCCTCGCAGCCCCAAACCTCGAACTGCTGACAAGCCGCGGTCCAGTCTAAGCTGACCAGGATGATGTCCACGAACAGCCACGTGCGCATGTACGTGAGCGCCACGACATGGGAATCCATCACTAGCACTCCCTTGATGTAGACCCCGGTCCGGAAGGACATCCTTCAAGGCGGGACTTAAAGCAAGGGTGGCGCCAGGGGTTGCAAGACGAGACTGGCTCAAGTTGTCAAGGCCTAGCACAGACCCCTAAACCCTAAACCCTAAACCCGAAACCCTAAACCCTAAACCTAAACCCTAAACCCTAAACCCTAAACCTAAACCCTAAACCCTAAAACCAATGCCTTGGAACCTTCGGGGTTCGTCCGTGCTGCGACTGCGCTTCTGGGCAAAAGCTGGGTTGGCCTTCAGACCCTTTGAAACATGTCTGTATATAGGATCCATTGTAAACCCTCATAAGGAAAGATTGGTTTAGGGTTTAGGGTTTAGGGTTAGGGAATGTCCCGAAAGCCAACCTCGCAAGAATGAATGAAAGCCCGGCTGCAAGATATCGATACTCCAGAAAGCAATGGTCGCCCATGCCAGCGCAACAAAGTAGGGAGATTGAGGTAGGTCAAAGAACTGGAGCGGGATGAAGATGATGTCCTCAGTACATCATGGGCAGGGGTGTACACCGGTCCCTAAACCCTAAACCTTAAACCCTAAACCCTAAACCCTAAACCCAAAACCCAGGTCGCGGGCCTTATTTGTAAAGCTCGGGGAGCTTCCTGCAAAGCGCTTAGCAGCAAGAGGGCAGACCTCGTCGCCGTTGCTGCTTGGGGATGCAGAAAGCTGATGGTTTTCTTAGTTGTCCAGTAACCTGGGGCAATTAAAGCTTCACCTTTGGGATTATAAGGGGATTATACAAGACCAAAAAGGTTAAAGGTTACCTACTCTACTGCTAGGTTTTCATGAGGGGATGCCCTGCCATTTCGGTGGCCTGCCTTTTCGACTCAATGCACGGGGTCAAGAGCGTCCATCTGCTTGTGATGGAGGCGCAACTGCTGATCACGTCTTCCTGTATTCCCTGTGTCTTGCTGAGGGTCACTGTCGATGAGTCCGTGGGCCTGATCCCTTTAACTTCTTCGACTCTCCCACTGATCCGAGCGGCGTACAGCAGCCAAATCACAGCAAGCACGTCCCAAACAGTTCGCGCACGGCCTGGGAGCCAGCAGCAGGTCAGAAAAAGCATCTACTGCCCTCACACCCCTCGCAAAACACACATCCACCGAGGTTTGACATGGCACCGACCACGGCCTTTCAGTAAGAAAAGGACATTCCGACTCGAGCTCATGCCTGATATATACCTATAGGGTTTAGGGTTTAGGGTTTAGGGTTTAGGGTTTAGGGTTTAGGGTTTAAGAACAGCCACTAGGCCAGAATTTCGGGCTGCAGCTCTCTATTTTGCGGGTACACAGTGGTCCCTTAACTTGGGGGACAGCTGTGCCTTCCAAGTCACGGGAAACAGTATGACCCAAAGAGCCCAATCTACCCCCTAAATAAGGAAGCTACCTTAAATCATATCAAGGCCCCCTGTATAATATAAGGAATTTCTACTCTTTAATTGCAACAAGGGCCTTGTTTTTGAGAATTGGGTTTTGGTGGTTCTTCTAGTATAGCTATAAAGGGACCCGAAGGGAATACTATTTGTACTTATTCCGACCGGGGTATTGGGCTCTCTGGGAATTGGCGTGTAACGCCTGGAGCTCGGGCCTTTCCCACCGAAGCCTTCTACTGAGTATAGGATGTCTGTATAGGATTAGGGTTTAGGGTGTAGGTTTAGGGTTTAGGGTTTAGCAAGCCAAATCGCAGTTTGGATTACAACCCGCAGCCTGCACCCCCTTTTTGCTGGAGTGCCTCCAGGATGAAAGACCCGCTGAACCACTTTCTCCTCTTCTTGCTCGCTGGCATATGGGGACGTGTCCGTCAACTCCTCTGCGCCTGGCAAGCGGATTTAGGATGTAGGGTTTAGGGTTTGGGTTTTAGGGTTTACGGTTTAGGGTTTATAATATAGGGTTTGCAGACTCTCACCCATAAGACTTGAAATATCCCGACCGGCCAATTGACAGTTGCATGAAAAACAACAACAAGGCTATACGTGTATACTCAGGTATTCTGAGTAGGTAAGGATCTTGCTGCTGCACACGGTGCGGAACACTGTGGCTCGGGTACCACAAAATGAAGTAGGTATGCGAAAATAATACAAGCGAACAGAGCAAGAGTCAAAGTACTTCGCATTTTACTGGCCACAAAGATATCATGCAACAAATGCTCAGGGGGGGAAAAAGGGGGGATCAGTGCTTGGGATTTTTTTGGCTCTCCTTGAAGCAAATTTGGGGCCAAGCGGCTCATCATGGTGGCCTTCTTCGCAAGAGTCTTTGGAACGGTTTTCAAACCCGTCTTCATCCAGGTGGGCCGCGGTACTAGGTCCTGGCGGGATGCTCAAAGAGAGGGTTCTGAGCACAACGCGCTGAGACGCATCTCCTCCAGTCGCAACCCTGAACCCCCTGACTTCCCAAACCCCTAAACCCCCAAACCTAAACACCCTCAACCTCAGACCTCCAAAACCCTCAAACCCTACACCTCCCAACTGTCACCTCCAACGCTGCCCTAAAGCCCTTAACCCTCAAAAGCTTGCAGCCCTACATCCGAGAACCCCAGACCCCTAAAACCCCACAACCCTAAACCCTTAATCCTGAATCCCTAAACCCTACAATGCCGAGCCCCAAGGGAGACTAAGTAGGATCCCATTGAAGCCAAGAAGAGGAAATGTCAAACCCTCCCAGGGTTCGTGAGTACTTCTAAGTGGGGTGTTCTCAGTAGGGCTCAGGGCTTCATTTGTAGGGTTTAGGGTTTAGGTAAACCCTAAACCCTAAACCCTAAACCCTAAACCCTAAACCCTAGGGATCCGAGAGCTCCTAAGCCCTCACTACCCCAAACCCTGGCAGCCTAAACCTAAACCGACCACCTCGGCGCAGAACGTCTCAGAGCCTTTGGTCAGGCTGGCCTTGAAGGCAAAGGTTTACGGTTTAGGGCTCGGGGTTGAGGCTTCGAGTTCATTTAGGGCTTAGGGTTTCGGGGGGCCGTCTGCCGCCATTCCCTGTTGAGCTCTGGAACCGTTATCACAAGAATCCAGCAATATCGGTCCAATTCTGCCCCCGCCTGGCCTGGAACACTCGCGCCTCCGAAGACATCGCGGAGTCGTTTCGAGTCCTTCATGGAGTTGCTGGGAAGGGCGCGCTTAGGGCCCTTCGGCCCTTTATTCAATGCCTACTTCATGCCCAAAACCCTAGTGCCCTACACCCAGAAACCCTAAACCCAGCAGCCCTTCTTCAAGGGCAACTGGCTGGTCGGAGATGCGCACCCTTCACATCGTTGGATCCCATTCCACAACCCCCTCCACCCCGCCAAGCTTGGGGTTCAGGGTTTGGTGTTTAGGGTTTAGGGTTTAGGGTTTAGGGTTTAGGGTTTAGGTTCAGGGTTTCGGGCAAAGCCACCTGTCTCAACCTTGAAACCCTTGGGTTTAGAGGTTCGGCAAACAAAGCCCTGGAGTACCCTGGCCCAGAGCGCCCCCCAACAATTCCCAAAGCGCTCAGACTCCTAAACCCTCAACCCTAAAACCCAAACCCTAACCCCTAACCCCTAACCCCGAACCCCGAACCCCTCACCCCTACACCCTAAACCCTAAACCCTAAAGCCTAAACCCTAAACCCTAAACCCTAAACCCTGCCACCCAACAAAATAGCTCTGCAGCTGAAGGGTCGGTGGTGACGGTGGTGAGTCCAAGACGGTCGGGGGTCCCAGCGGCGGAACAGGCCTCGTAGAAATAGGGTTTAGGGTTTAGGGTTTAGGGTTTAGGGGGTAGGGGGTAGGGGTTAGGGGAGGAGAGAAGGCCTTACAAGAGAGCCTGATGAGAAAACCAATCGTATTTAGTGCAGTTTTTCGGCATCCTAGTTGTCCAGTAACTTGGGGGAATTGAAGGTTAACCTTTGGGATTATAAGGGGATTATACTACCCCAAAAAGGTGAAAGGTTACCTACTCTACTACTAGGGCATTTAAAGGCAGGTATAGAGGGTTGCCTCTGGTAATTATGTGGGGACTGTTGTTGAGATGTCTGGGGCCTCTATAAGGGTGTATAAGGACTCGCAAAATGTTGGGACCTCTAGGGTTTTGGTCCAGGCTTGTAACCCTACGAGTCGAAGTAGAAGGAGGCCCTGACAAGGGACCCGGAAACTGGCCACATGGCTGGCGGCTATCCTGTGGGAATTCCCTTGGAGACCCACAGAACCCTAAGCCTCAAACACTACAAACCCTTGACCCTGAAGCCTAAGATAGCCCCAAAACCCATTATAAACCGCAGTACCCAGCAGCGCAATTGCATCGCGCGAGGGGATGCGGAGGTTGTGGAGGCTCCGCGCGGAACCTTGAACTTGCAGGGGATAGCTTACGACTGAAGGGTTTTCGGGTTTTAGGGTTTCTGGGGTCTAGGGTTAGGACTTGGGGTTTAGGGGGGGTGGGTTTAGGGTTTAGGGTTTAGGGTTTAGGGTTTAGGGTTTGGGGTTTGGGGTTTGGGGTTTGGGGTTTAGGGTTTAGGGTTTAGGGTTTAGGGTTTAGGGCTTAGGGCTGAGGGCTTAGAGCTTAGGGTGTAGGACGTAGGGTTGAGGGTCTTGAGGGCTGCGTAAGGGTTTCTCGCCGGGGCCACCTAGAGGCCTTGGACGGCTCACGACTTGCGATGTTGTCCTTGGATCCCTACACCCCTAGACCCCAACCCCTAAACCCTAAACCCTAAACCCCAAACCCTGAACCCTAAACCCGAAACCCTAAACCCTAAACCCGAAACCCTAAACCCGAAACCCTAAACCCCCCCGAAACCTACACTGCCCTTGAAGCCTCGAACAGCCCTACTGGTAAAGCCCTCATCCCTGGCAAAACAATCCCACACCCCAAACCCTTAACTTCAACTCTAAGACTCGAAACCCTAATCCACCAAACCCCGCGCAAAAGAAAAATGACATCTTGGACGTCATGGTGAATATTGGGGTTTTTAACGTCAAAAGCTCTTAACAAAAAAACTCGTGGACGTCATGGTGGAACCAAGCCGCTTGCACGCTTGGAAGTGGAAGTGTTCGCTCCTTGGCTCGGCATTCGCCGGAGTGCTCGTGCACTGGGTTTCCCAACTTTGGGAGCCACTTGGGCAGCTCAACAAAGACCACCCTAAGCCGTGAACCCTAAACCCTAAACCCTAAACCCTAAACCCTAAACCCTAAACCCTAAACCCTAAACCCTAAACCCTAAACCCTAAACCCTAAACCCTACACCCTATTCGGGGGTCCTTTCAAGGGGGTTGCGGGGAGGGGGAGGGGGGGGGTGAAACTCCCTCAAAAAAAGCTCGACCTTGGGTCTGGTCGTGGGATCTCCCGGCCTCGAAACCCTGAACCCTAAACCCCAAACCCCAAACCCTAAACCCCAAACCCTACACCCTAAACCCCCAACCCTAAACCCTAAACCCTAAACCCCAAACCCCAAACCCCGTAACTCTAACCCCTAAGCCCTAAACCCTGGCTGCAGCCACGCCTCGGGAGTCTCGAGGTCTCTGGCTGCGCGGCGTGCTGTCTGATATCCTAGGGTGGCCATTAAACGCCAGGGCTTAGGGTTTAGAGTTCAGGGTTTTGGTCAACAATCATTCCTAAATAAGACCCTCTTAAACCCAAAAAAGAAAAGCATATTCCTAATGAAATAAAATCCTCTGAAACCCCAAAAAACTGCATAGAAAACATCTCCGGGTTTGGGCGTACCTAGTATCTCACTAAACGCATATTCCTAACTACTAATAAGACCTCAAACCCAAAAAAAGAGACATAGAAAAACATATCCCAGCTGGGCGCACCCAGTATCTCACTGCCTGCTTGACTTGGCCTTCGGGCCAGGTCGATTTGCACAGATTGACGGTGGTCCGCGAGGCTCTTCGCAACACCCACGGGATCAGAAGACCTGAGAATCATGGGCCTCCCTATACTAGGGTTCAGCCCCTGAGGGTTTAGGCTTCGGGTTTAGGGCTACTACCCCCTTTAAGTAACCTGATAGTTTGGCTGAGTTATCCCTAAATAGCCTTAATTCTGCGGGGAACCCAGAGGAGGGGGGGGGTATTCCCATGATGAGCCCCAGCAGTCCAGAGGGTTATCTACTATTTGCTTTGCTTTAAGAGCCCCCCCCCCACAAAAAAATGATTAATCCTGAAAAGGGCAAGATAGTGCTTTAAGAACCCAAAACTAATCAAAAAGGATTCTTCCTTTAAAAGGGCAAAATAGGGATGATTGCTTTTTCTTGGGGGGGCGGGGGGGAGGGGGGGGGGGGTTCTTAAGCAATCGGTAGTCAACTCCCCAGCCAAGACTCCTTTCGCTGCCATCTGTTTGTGGGTTCGAGGACAGTCCTTCGCACATCCCGGCCAAGATCCATGTGTGGGTTTAGGGTTTAGGGTTTGTGATGTGTCACACCATTGCAACTTGTGACAGACGCTTGCCGCAGCAAGTGGCAAACGCAGTCACGGCAATGTTGGCAGCTATCCTACCGGCAAAAAACATGCTTACAACCACCACGCATCATCAGCGCTCTTTCGAGCCTTTGAGAATGTCAAATCAACTCAATGCGCCCACGCTCGCGGCCAGCGTCCCAAAACTGCCGGCAGGACGGAGGAGTTCGAGCTTTTCGGGAGGACCCCTGCAGTACCCCTAAACCCTAAACCCTACACCCTACACCCGAAACCCTAAACCCTAAACCCCACACCCTAAACCCTAGACCCTAAACCCTAAAAAACCCGCTGTAATTCTGCCAGGGAGCTGAGAACATCCATACCCGATGACCTCTGACAATGCACAAAAGCTTGGCATGGAGACAAGATGAAGTCTAAAAGGGCTTACGGTACGAATGCCCTAATAGGGCTTATCGTAGTATAGGTTGGGATGCTCCCCCTTATCCTAACAGTCCCTAGTAGGGATTATTGTACCCCCTATTATATTCCGTACTAAGGAGCTGTTAGTAAAAAGGGGGAACATCCCCAAGCATAGGGCACATGACCCGCAACTCTTTAGGGTTCCTTTGGGTCACTTGGGTCCCCAAGGATTTTGGCGGCTATGGACCCTGTAGCCGCAAGCCATCCAGTGACCTACGACAGGAACCTAAACCCTAAACCCTAAACCCTAAACTCTAAATCCTAAACAAGCCGTGAACCGAGGATGTGGCGGCGTTCGACGAATGGTGACGCTTGACCCTTTGCGCAGCTGGTTGATCTCGGCCTCATAGCACCTTAGCCAGAAAGAGGTTTAGGGTTCAGGGTCGAAGTAGGCCCCAAGGGTTGAATCACCCCTTTTCGAGCGCGACAAGGTGTCGTCCAGTACTATACTCCCCTTAGCACCTTAATAAAAATACTTTTTTTGATATCCTCCGAGTTTCATATAAGCAAAAATACAAAATGATTTCCCAGGGGGATATAGAGTAGGGTGACACCAACCACAAACGAACGTGTACTGCAGGGTGTCAGACATGGGCCGGCTGGAGGATCCCCGGGTCCCGCGCGCCCGGTTTGGGGTTTGGGGGTTCGGGTTTAGTAGGGTCCCGCTTCTTGAATCTCACGAAAATCACCTCTATGATTCCTTCGGGGAGGAGTCGATGGAACTGTGATCGGCATGGAGAGCTTCGGATCAAAGTTGCTTCTTGGCGTCGCTCAGGCGTGAAAGTTGATGTCAGGGACTGTGGCAGATGTCTGGCTAAGCTTGGATGCTTTATCTCGGGATGGGCCCGCCACTCTCGACTCTAGCCAACTCCCGGCAACATTGGCCTAGTGCGGATTCGAGTACCCCCTATCATATTCCGTATTCAGGAGATGTTAGTATAAGCGGAAACATCCCAAGATAGTGTTTGCCTGAGCATCTGGAGGGGTCGATTGCACATCAAGCGACAAGAGCTCAACATCTTTTAACAACAACTCCATCGGCAAACCAAGCAGTTAATGCCAAAATGGTTTCATAAGTTCGCCAAAAAACGGAACACCAAAAACACAGACAATAATTACTTCTAAACGCAACGCAGCATACATGAGATAACAACACAGAACGCCTCACCCAACCCCAGAAGAAAAACAATAAAGACAACAGCACATTCACACGATCCGCCAAGTCAAAACGTTCCAACGGTGCGTAAACGCGCGCCGAAAACGCCGCTTTGTAGACGGGAAGGGCAAATAACGTGGCAGGGGCAGTATTTCTGAGCTTTGAGAGTCAGGGATGGTGAGGGTACAGCGGACAAAAAAATCGAAAGGAAAATTGACTAGAATGCGCTGGGGCCTAGGTTTGGGCGACATGAGGGTGGTCGAGGTCCATTTTGGAGCTTCAGCCAGTTCTTGTCTCGACGGACGTTCTCATCGTGCGGGCATGGATGCTCTGGCCATTCGCACGCACTGGCAACACAGACGTTCTCATCGTGCTGGCATGGATGCTCTGGCCATTCGCACGCACTGGCAACACGGACGTTCTCATCGTGCGGGCATGGATCCGGATGCTCTGGCCATTTGCAACGACTGGTGGAGAACGTGGCAGGCGTGTGCTTTTCTGGGTGCCGGACACAGAAAACACTGTCAATACCGATGTGGGCGGGGCGTCGCCGGTGCGCGTTTACGTGCCGTTGGAGCCCAAAACAAAAAACGACCCTTTTGCCCACCTTCGTTGTAAGCCTCGCGAGCCTCCGAACGATATCAATGATCTCGGTGACAGAGAGAGAGAGAGAGAGAGAAGCACATTACCGGCTCATGCAAGGGATCCGTGTCGTCCGTGAATAAGAGAGAGAGAGAGAGAGAGTTTGGCGAAAGGCTTGCCTCTACTTTGAAGATCGAGTTGGGGAACATGCTCCGCTATTCTCAAACACACTGCAAAAATCTAACCACCATGAACAAACTCTCTACAAAACAAAAACCAACCCAAAACACACCTGGCACACCCAAGCCAATCCAAAAATGTCAGGAACTCAGGGGTTCCACCCCCCAAGAAGCCCAGTCAAGTTCTAACTCAAGCCCAGGCCTGACATCCTCGAAACAGCAACCAAAAAAAGCGGCGAGCACTCCCACAATTCGCAAAACGACAACACATCCAAAAATAAACACATAAGAAATCACAAAGCAACAAGCAAACTCCCTCCCAGCCCAAAGTATTACAACGCATCAGCACCATTAAAAAGTGCATGTCGACCAAACAATCCAAGATGTTAAAGCCTCAATAGTCTTCTAAATATTTCTCACAAACAAATGAAACGAAAAAACATTACAACGTCCAGCTAGGTTGACTGAAAGCATGACGCAAATCCAAAGCCATTTTCTGTCCATACACACCAAACCTGAAACCTGATTCAACCCTCGTCCCAGGCCCTCAGCACCCGAAACCCTAAACCCTAAGCCTTTAAGCCCTAAACCCTACTAGTAAGGAAGTTTCTGAGTGATCTGGGATGAGTTGGGATCTTTGGAACTCTGACCACGTTTGACGCTGCGCAGGCCAGCAGGTGCTGGCTGCACCCAGAAGCTTAATGTGCAGGTATGTACCGCTTGTGGACACAGGCAGTTTTCTCGACTAGTGTCCTTTTGCCGGCAAACGGGTGCCAAATTTAGGGAACTGCCCATATGCGCAGCTCAGATGATCGTCTCTATGCGGCTCTCTCTGGGTGCCAGACCAGAACAAGGGTATACCATTGTGGATTGAGAGATCACGCACCACGACATCCACTTTAGAATTGCTAGGAGAGGAAAGGAACTGTCGGGGATTCGGGCGCGCACTTGGGTTCTCAACTAGGATGGCCCTTAAAACCCTCTGACAAAAAACATTCCTGAGTATGATCCTGATAAACCCAATCAGGGACAATACAAATGTCCCAAGGGCCTACCTAGTCAAGTTTTGCCCTACAAACCGTGCATATGAAACCAACAGAGCGCTCCGAACTGCGAATGACTGAGTGTCTCTGCAGGCGGGAGGTGTGCATGTTCACATGGGCCCTTTATTAGGAACCCTGATATGCGTCTTTGCCCTATCAAGGGAATCCCACCATTTGGGGTCTATTTTCGGGGTCCCCCACTTTCGTAAACCATCATATTGAGTGACCATGGGAAAGACCCTGGAAGGCAACTCTGGCAGGGAGTGACGGCCTGAAGACTCAGCATCCGAGCCAACAACAACACTCCCCAGACACACCCCCAACCCGACACCCTAAACCCCAAAGCCCTAACCCTCAACCCTAAACCCCAAACCCTAAAGCTTAACGCCCAGACCCCACACCCTCTAAAGCTTAAACCCTAAACCACAAACCCCAAACCCCAAACCCCAAATCCCAAACCCCAAATCAAATCCTAAACCGTAACCCCAAAACCCTTAACCCCAAATCCTTAACCCCAAAACCCTTAACCCCAAAACCCTTAACCCCAACCCCAAATCCTAAACCCCAAAACCCCTAAAAACCCAACGCTGCGGAGCGGCTCGCCGAGCTTGCGATACAGCTCCCAGAAGGCCTCGCCGGGCTTCGGGTTCGCGATGCTGCTTTTCTGTGCTCGCTCCTCCTGAGCTGAGAAGGGTTTAGGGTTTAGGGTTTAGGGTATAGGGTTTAGGGGTGTTTAGGGGTTTAGGGTAGAGGGGTCTTGGGTTTTTGGGTTTAGGGGTTCTTGGGTGAGTCTTAGGGTTGAGGGTCTTCAGTCTACAGGGTTCAACAGGGTTTGCGGCCGTAAGAATAACGGGCTCTCAGCTCTCGCAACACATCACCAACGTCTCATCTAGCCACCCTCTACGCACGAGAGCACAGCTGGGATGGCTTTTCAGCCCCTTTCAAAAAGATTTGTATATGGGGTCCCTTATAACACCCCCCCCCCCCCCCCCAAAAAAAAAAAAAAAAACTCCCAAAGAAGCCAACCTAGACAAGAGAGGCTGATCCATGACGTCTTGTAGGACTCAAAACACCGGAGAGTCGGGAATCGATTCAACCCATGTCGCCTGGAAGGCTTTGGCTCTGCATCTCAGGCTTTCTAGACGGACTTTCGGGTTTCGGGTTTAGGGGCAGTTCATGCATTGGAGCAGCGCGCAACCGCGGGCTTTTGAAAACACAAAGAACAAACCAGTGATGTGAGAAGCCTACAGTAGGCAAGCCCCAACTCACCAATGGCAAGCCGTAGTGTCCATCATGATACTGACGCCGTTCTCGCACTGGCAATATCGATCATTGATAGCGGGGGCGGGCGACAAGGATCCACACGGACCCAAGCAAACCACTTGAGCCGACATAACCGTTCCGGCTTCCTACCACAGCCGAAGCAGCTTTCCATGTGCCAAGGCTACACACAGCCCCTGTACATGCCTGACTGTTGAAAGCTGGGGCACCTGCCTTTGCTTTGAATGTTTCTGTATTCTCTTCCTCATCATCCTCCTCCCCTGCTTTATAGTCAGGCTGCGTGAACCCGTTGCAATCTGCAGAAGAGCTTGATCAAATAAGCCTGTCTACAGCCATGCTACATCCAAGATGGGCATGAGAGGCCGCCTTTGTCATTCTCCTCCTCCTTTGCTTCCTCCTTCTCCGCCGATGCAGTCTTCTCCTTGCCCACTACTAAACCCTCTTAACCCTGAAGCCTCCAAACCTTGAAGTCATGTGAAAGGGCAAAATTTAAGGGTGGAAGTTCCCAAGAAGGGAGACCCTAAACCCTAAACCCTCTAAACCCTCTAAACCCTCTAAACCCTCTGAGCCCTCTAAGCCCTCTAAACCCTCTAAACCCTCTAAACCCTCTAAACCCTCTAAACCCTCTAAACCCTCTAAACCCTCTAAACCCTCTAAACCCTCTAAACCCTCTAAACCCTCTAAACCCTCTAAGCCCTCTAAACCCTCTAAACCCTCTAAACCCTCTAAACCCTCTAAACCCTCTAAACCCTCTAAACCCTCTAAACCCTCTAAACCCTCTAAACCCTCTAAACCCTCTAAACCCTCTGAACCCTAAACCCTGGCTTCAGCTGTGCACTCCTCTTCGTCGCCCTCTGCCTCCTGCCACGGCGCCCAAGAGTCGACATGGGGGTTTTACGAAAAACACGGGGCCCCTAATACTCCCCCCATGTAGTAGGATTGGGGTTTAGGGTTTACGGTTTAGGGTCTAGGGTCTAGGGTCTAGGGTTTAGGGTTTAGGGTTTAGGGTTTAAGGTTTAAGGACCCCAAAAAAAGTACCCCGAATATTGGCCGCCCAATATAGCAGGATTCGCTTATAGTAAGGACCCCAATGAGGTGCCCCGAATCTCGGAAACCCTAAACCCTAAACCCTAAACCCTAAACCCTAAACCCTAAACCCTAAACCCTAAACCCTAAACCCGACACGAAGGCACGGGCATAGAACTTGGCGCTTGAAGGCTCCGGACAACAATGGCAGGAATGAAAGAAGACAGGAGGTGAGACCTTCAGGGTGAGTAGAGCTGGGAATCCCTTTGATGTACCTTTTGGGGTGTAGGGATCAGGGTGTGCCAACTTGTTGGAGGCTATACTTTAGAGACAAACCTACAAACCCTCGACCAGCTCCGCCTCCTCCTCTTCTTCGTCGTCGTCATCGTCCTCATCATCACCGTCTTCGTCCTTCTCCTCATCATCCTGCACAAGTAGGGTTTAGGGTTTAGGGTTTAGGGCTTGGGGTTTAGGGTTTAGGGCTTAGGGTTTAGGGTTTGGGGTTAAAACCCTCTGAAGAAGTTTCCGAAATATGCTCCTCTTAAATCCCAGCAAGGGAGAATAGAAAGTATCCCAAGGCCTACCTCGAATAGTGGAGTTGATTCCATCAGGAATCTGGGTCGATTCGGGCGCACGATGATGCGAAAGCTTTTGAGACGCAAGCGGACTCATTTCGTCGCAGAGTTGCTGGGTCTGGGGCCTCGTCGTCATCGCCACCAGTGGGCCAAACCAAACGGTCCTGCGTGCTCAGTGCCAGAGCAAGACTATAGAACCACAGAGCAGCTCCAAGAGAAGTGACAAAAGTGACACCACGACACCAGACCAAGGATGTCCCCTAAACATCCCCAATTGATCGCTGGTGAAATAGTATAGACAAACCCTCAACGCCCTCATCCGTCGCCAAACCCTAAACCATCTCTCTTGCTTAATCAAAAAATATATATATATGTATACAATGTATATATAAACCCTTACTTTTCTTGGTCAGAACCAGAATCGACGGCTTGGGGCGGCAGAACCATTATCGACGGTTCAGAGCCTATCGAAACCAAAATCGACGGTTCAGGGCCTAAACCCTGAACCATACTCCATGGCAATTAACCCCTTCGTGTGGGGGGGGGGGGGGGGGAGACATCAGAATTCGTGAAAAGTGGTCGATTCCAGCAGCAACTGCACAGATTTTGCTCGAAGACCTCGCCTGATTTTTTTGGGGCTAGCCCGATTATAGTTCCGGGTTTAGGGGACGGTTTAGGGCCTAAACCCGGAACCAGAATCGGCACGATTATGGTTCAGAACCATAATCGACGGTTGAAGGCATAAACCCGGGAACCAGAATCGACGGTTTAGGGCCTTCACCATAAGCCAGGGTTCCGTTTCAGGCCTATTGGGGCTTGTCCTTAGGGTTTCGGGGCCTGTTGGGAATTGGTTATTAGGTTTCGGGGGCTACTTGTTAGTCTTTAGGGTTTGTTGTTGTGCGTCTTGTCGCATGAGAAAAGAAAAGTGCAAGTTCTACATGTCCTTTTTCTGTTATGGGATTCTTTGGGCATTTGGGCGGGTGGTATTTCATTACAAGGTTCCAAAAACTGTTTGACTAGTGAAAGCTTGGACTTGAGATGCTGAACCCTAAACCCTGAAACCGAAACCCAAAACCCTGAACCCTAAACCCGAAACCCTCAACCTGTTTCAGGTCCTTCCGGTCGATGATCCAACTTCGCAGCTCCATCAGGAAACGCTCATTGACCAATTCCCGGGATTGGCTCCTGGTTTTCTTCTTGTTGGGGTGGGTGCGGGGGGGGGGGGTTACGGTTTAGGGTTTACATGGGGTTTAGGTTTTAGTTTTTTTTCGTTTCGAGCTTGTAGGGCTAACTAGTGCAAATAGGGCAGGGGTCAAGGTTCTTTCTTTCCTCGTGACTCTCATATGGTAACTTCTCTAAATTAATGTCCGTTTCTGGGGTTACCATCATAAGGCGGCCCCTGGCCCCCGAACCCTAAAAGGTACCATTTTGAGAACTGACCATAAAGAGGTTAGTGTCGACCCCTCCACCCAGCTACCAAGATGACAAAACCTGACCTGCAAACTGAGTGGGGGTTTGGGGCTTAGGGGTTTAGGGGTCCGGGTTCAGGGTTTAGGGTTTTGGGGAATTCTCTAGTACATGGTCTCTGAAGGATTGGGGTACGCAGCCGTCGGGACAGGGAACTGGTGCGACGTAAGTCAAGTAGAAATTGGTCGGTGCAAGAAGACACAACCAAGGGCTGTTGGATGCTAAGCCCAGGGCACCTGCAAATAACGATGTTTCCGAGGGGCGGGTGCGAAACCCTACGCAAAAGTTGGTGGACGAGATGGTGGGATGTGGGAGAACGGATGCGCAGTCCAGAAGTCGTGGAAAGTGTCTGTCAAGCACAACAAAGAGGAGAAGCAACATACCAATAACGCAGTAACAGCAGCGGCAGCAGAAGCCGTCGCGGCCCCGGTGGCAGCGACAGCAGCAGCAGTAACATTAAAACGAGCAAGCAAGCAAGCAAGCAAGCAAATCGCAGCAAGGCAAAGCCTACTATACTCTATGCCCACGATAATCGGAACCCTAACAGCAAAATCCGCAAACCACAACACCACAACACCCCATCAGCTTCAATCCTAAACCCCAAACCCCAAACCCTAAAACCTCAAACCCTAAAACCCCAAACCCTAAAACCCCAAAACCCTGAAACCCTGAACCCGAAACCATAAACCCTAGACCTTGAAGCCTAAACCCTAAACCCTAAACCCTAAACCCTAAACCCTAAACCCTAAACCCTAAACCCTAAACCCGAAACCCTAAACCCTAAACCCTAAACCCTAAAACCCTAAACCGTAAACCCTAAACCTAAACCCTGAACCCTAAACCTAACACCCTAACCCTAAACCCTAAACCCTAAACCCTAACCCTAAACCCTAAACCCAACCCACCCTAACCCTAAACCCTAAACCCTAAACCCTAAACCCTAAACCCTAACCCTAACCCAAACCCTAAACCCTAAAAAACCTAAACCCTAAACCCTAACCCTAACTAACCCTAAACCCTAAACCCTATCTAAACCCATCATCCGAGAATGCCCTCGTCCAGCGCCCGTCTCGGCTCCCGGAGGCTTGGTGAGGTCGGCGGCGGGCCTGCGGGCTTCGGTAGGGTTTAGGTTTAGGTTTAGGGTTTAGGGTTTAGGGGGTTTAGGGTTTAGGGTTTAGGGTTTAGGGTTTAGGGTTTAGGGTTTAGGGTTTAGGGTTTAGGGTTTAGGGTTTAGGGTTTAGGGTTTAGGGTTTAGGGTTTAGGGTTTAGGGTTTAGGGTTTAGGGTTTAGGGTTCACGGTTTAGGGTTTAGGGCTTAGTTTAGGGTTTAGGGCTAGGATGGAACCCTCTAAGAAGATCCTTACATAGGGTCCTCTCATACCCAAGAAGGGAAACACAAAATGTCCCCATTGGCGTACCTAGTTGGTGTTTTACGGGCGTAGGGGTTCAGAGATATTGCTTGAATTGCGTATGTTGGTTTGAGATTAGGCGTTATAAACTGGCTTTCGCCGTAGTAGACTAGCGTAGAGCCCGGATCGGGTTTAGGGCTCTGGGTGGTTGTTAATCCCTGACTGAGACCATCTCCTAAAGCCTTGAAAAACCCTTGAAGCCTTACCCCCTAACCCATCATTCAACCCCTAAACCCTAAACCCTGAACCCCTAAACCCTAAACCCCGAAACGCTCAACAGGCCTTCAGGGGTCCAGAGCTCGTCGAAGTTGTGCGCGAAGACGTTGAGGAAGGAGGCCTTCAAACAAATTGGGGCGGGGGGGGGGGGGGGCGAAGGGTCTTCTTTAGGGGAGTTTTAGGGGGTTTAGGGGGTTTAGGAGTTTAGAGTTTTTGCAGGGCTTTCACATTTTTCTAGGGAGGCCTGGCGGCCTTTCAAGGGCTCAGGGCTTTGGGGCTTTTGAGAGCTTTGGGTTCAAGGTGCACCCCCCAAGAAGCCGGGCCCAACAAGTGAGACCCTAAACCCTAAACCCTAAACCCTAAACCCTAAACCCTAAACCCTAAACCCTAAACCCTAAACCCTAAACCCTAAACCCTAAACCCTAAGTGAGCCACCTAGCAAAGGTGCCGCCGAGCTGCCAGGAAGCCATGCTCCATTGTCTCAGACCTGTTCAGGGTTTAGGGTTTAGGGTTTCTGGTTTAGGGTTTAGGGTTTCGGGTTTAGGGTTTAGGGATGTTCACCCTTATGCTCGTAGCCCTTAATAGGGAGTATAGCAGTGGGTGCTAGAATCCCGAGTAAGCACTGTTAGTACAAGGGGGAACATCCTAAGTCGAGGGTCTAGTGTTTTGGGTTCATACCTTAAACCCGGTTTAGGGTTTAGGGTTTAGGGTTTATGGTTTAGGGTTTAGGGTTTAGGGTTTCATGCGACAGGTCGGACGCTGCATTGCTCTGGTGGCGTGCCCCTGAAAAAACCAAGCTGCGCAGCCCGATACGACGCCTTCAAACTCTGTGCTTTCTTTCGCGATTATATGCTGCGTTCGAACTGGGTCGCTCTTTTGCGCAAAGTGAGAAGCTCCCGAGACGTGCTTTTTCCTGCTGTCTGTATTTCTGTCTCTGTCTCTCTCTCTCTCTCTCTGGCTCTCTGTCTCATTTCTTGTTCGTCTACCCATCGCGGGATCCTCTCCACCCCCCCTCCCTCCCTCCCTCCCTCACTCTCGCTCTCGCTGTCTCTTCTTGCACACACACACACACACACACAGAGACACACGACTCTAACAAGCACGTTAGCAGTGTTGCATGCCTCTGCTTCTCAAGTATTTAACTCATCTCTAAGTTAAGGATGCATGGCTTCTGCTTTGCCAAGAAGCCAGTCAGCGTGCAGGTTTAAGGCTTAGGGTGTTCCATTTTGGAAGCGTCAGTAGCTCTAACATGGGCGAGAGACTGCATGTAGGCGACCAAGGTCGCGAAGGTGTGGGCAAAGCGCCGCGAATCCGCCTGGAAAAGATGACATCCAAGGCTTAAGAGTTTAGGGTTCCTAAGACCTAAACCCTTAAACCGAAACCCTAAACCCACATGCCTTATGGGGTTTACAGGTTTTCGAGATACCAGGCTTCGAAGTTTCGGACGGGAAGACGCTACGGAGAAAGACGATTGTGTGTAGTTGTAGTTGTAGTTGCAGTTGCAGTTGCAGTTGCAGTTGTAGTTGTAGTTGTAGTTGTAGTTGTAGTTGTAGTAGTAGTAGTAGTAGTAGTAGCAGTAGCAGTAGCAGCAGCAGCAGCAGCAGCAGTAGCAGTAGTAGCGAAGTAGCAGCAGCAGCAGTAGGAGTAGTGGAGTAGCAGCAGAGCACCCTAAACCCCTAAGCCCCTTTAATCCTAAACCCTCAACCCCAACCCCTAAGCCCCTGATACTTTCGATCTCGAGGGTTCGGGGTTCATTGGGCCAGCCTCCGGCGTGCCCGCCGGGCCGAGCTTCAACCTGGTATAGCCTGCAAAGTGGGGGTTCAGGGTTCAGGGTTTAGGGTTTAGGGTTTAGGGTTCAGGGTTTAGGGTTTAGGGTTCAGTGTTTAGGGTTTAGGGCCACTGAGAAAGATCGAAGTTGGGGTTCAGGGGTTGGGGTGCGGGGTTCGTGGTTTGGGGCTTGGGGTTTAGGGTTTAGGGCTTAGGGACACCTCAGGTCACTTCACTTCCGCGGGTCCGGTGTACAAGAATCTACTCCCAAATTTCCGCTCGGCAACCTCCACTTGGTCGGCTTCGTGGTACTGGTAGGTGTCGTTCGGACCCTTCCCCCCTCGATGGCCAGCCCCTTTCGGTTTGTGGAAAACCCTAAACCCTAAACCCTAAACCCTAAAACCCTAAAACCCTAAACCCTAAACCCTACTTCGGGCGGGGCCCTCGAACCTGAGGAGGGGAGCCCCCTGTGCCCAATGACTCGCGATCAAGCGAGTCATCGTGCTTGAGTTCAAGGCTTGCTGCACTGCAGCTTATTTTCTTGATTTATTTATTTAATTTTTCATGTATTTCTATATCTATATATATATATGTAGATACCAAATCTTCCAAGCAAAATTCAGAGTTTTGCTGCTCAATCTCGTCTCTCTTTGCCGGTACTGGACCCTGCACTACACACAACTTAGGCCTCGACCCACCTAGTTGTTGGGGACGAGGGCTTTTGCACGCATATGAGTCTGAGTTGAAGAGTTGTAAGATTTGAAAGGCTACTCGACTCACCACGAACCCCACACTCGTGCACACGCCCTAAAAACCTGCGGCTTCGCGTCTGCGCCACACCCCGGCCTGTGTAGAGCCGGTAGAGCAGCACGAACATTTCATCCTGTAGCCGGGATCTTCTGCTCGGGATGAGTATACTAGACCCGGGAGTCTCCTAGGAATAAAAAGGGGTACGCTTTTTGTTTTGATCGGGATTGTAAGGGAACCCCAACCCTAAAGAAAGGAAAGAAGGGCCTACTCCCGTTCCCAGTATAATGGGGTTTATGGTAGGGGGTACTGTTTTATCCCTAAACCCTAAACCCTAAACCCTAAACCCTAAACCCTAAACCCTAAACCCTATACCCTAAACCCCCTGTTGCTGTTGGTATCTGGGGTAACATCCCAAGCTTCGGCTGTAGAACTACGCCAGGAGGTGCGCAGACGGGAGCTGGACCCAGAATCCCGAACTCTGAAAGCAGAGATAGCGACTGTTTAGTCAAACCCGGCAGTTAGGGTTTAGGGTTTAGGGTTTAGGGTCTAGGGTCTAGGGTTTAGGGTTTAGGGTTTAGGGTTTAGGTTTAGGGCTAGCATGACCCCTAAAACCCTCTGAAATAATATTCCTGAGTATGATGCTCTTAACCCCATTAAGGGAAAATGTAGAACATCCCTTCAAGGCCTACCCGCCGGGCAACAAGGCATGGGTGACAGCAAGGGAGCTGCTGCCCAGGCATACATCGAGTCAAGTTGCCAGCGACGTTTCGTCGCCGTGTAGCTTCAGCATTGCCCACTCCAAGGCAGGCCGCATCGCAAAGGTCTTGATGGTCTCCTCCTGAGGACATCAGGCACGGGATTAGGGTCTCATGTTGCCGACACCAACGCTCTCGTACATGTCGCCATGTGCTTTTTCAGAGCCTTTGCCCATGTGCCCCCCCAGTTCCTCCAAAGAAGCCGTGCTGACCATCGAGTCTTTCAGCACATTCCGATTGCAGTGGGTGATCCTCAGATGTTCGTCCGACCCCCACCCTAAGCCGCCACAATATGGATATGCAGCAAAGAGCGTGGACTTTTCTTTATCAAAATGTCTTGCAGCTCCTGAAAAAATAAATCACTATCCCGGCAAACCTAAGACCCTAAACCCTAAACCCTACACCCTAAACCCTAAACCCTAAGACAGCACCTGGCAGCTCAGGCGCCACTTGGCGCGCGCGTCGTCCTTTGGCTTGGGTAGCTTCAGGGTGACCTCCTTCTTCTCCTCCTTCTTGTCCTCGGGCTCAGGTCCCCCAAGCCATGGCCGCCCTCAGCCCTGCGCCCCTTTAAACCCTAAACCCTAAACCCTGAACCCTAAGTCCCCTAACCCCCAAGCACACCAAGGAATCTGCAACTGTATTGTCTAAGGTCAAGACAGGCACGGTTTTCAGACTTGGCAGTTTAGTGACGGGGCTGGCTACTTCAATAAGGGAAACTACAGCCCCATAGCTTCAAATTTCACCCTAAACCCTAAACCCAAAACCCTAAACCCGAAACCCTGCTACCCAGTGGTGGATCAGCCCCGACATGATTCTGAAGACTTGAGGGCCCTGGGCCCTAATCTCTGGAAAAACCGCGGAACCACTCTGAACTCGGGTCCCTAAACCCTATAACCCTTACACTCTATACTACTGAGTAGCCCAGAAGTGTACCTATACCTCAACCTGAGGTTGGCAGGAGAACAGGGACTCCCCCAAGAAGGGGCCAGGATTTATGCAGAGAAATGACCCGAACCCTAAACCCTAAACCCTAAACCCTAAACCCTAAACCCTGAACCCTGAACCCTGAACCCTGAACCCTAAACCAGATTCAGGTTTCCGGGGCCCTGCCTCCTTCTCATCCTTCTTCTTCTTGTCTGCCTTCTTGTCGTCCTGAAGTTTAGGGTGCTTCGACCTTCAAAGAGTTGCACTCAGGCCAACTCCTAATATAGGAGCCTTAATAAGTAGACTAGGGTCTTGGGAGTTATCGTAGTATATTTATAAAGAAACCCTAAAGGGAATACCATTAGTCACTTTTCCGACCCCTACATTACTTCTGAGGGCGGCGCTATTCAAGGAAGGCAGCGCCTAGTATTGAGGGCGCGAAATGCTAGGACATGGGGTACTCCTCAGCCTGCCTAAGGGTAGGCTGTATGTCCTGAAGCGAGGGTTTAGGGTGTTAGGGTTTGGGGGTTTGGGGTAGGCTTAGGGCTAAATGTTTAGGGGTTTAGGGGCTGTGGGTTTAGGGGCTTTGTGCGTCAGGGGATTTGAGGTGGTTGTAACAGGTTCTTGGGAAGCTTTGGCTTAGGGTGTTGTTTTAGGTTGGGATGTTCCCCCTTGTCTTAATAGGGGTGGTTGGAATCCCTGTTAAGGACGGAACAAAGGTTTCGTGATGCAAGTTGATGGGTTGAAACTTGGGATGTGTGCCGAAGGTTCCCGACTTGGCTAGGAAAGAAATCATGGCTTGGGGTTTCTTATGCTCGTACCTAGCCGAGTCTCTTCCCCCCCAAATTAAAGCCTTGAAACCCAAAACCCCTAGCTAAGCCCATCCTAAACCCTAAACCCTAAAACCCTAAACCCCAAACCCTAAACCCTAAACCCCAAACCCTAAACCCTAAACCCGGAATACACCCCTGGCCTTCAGAGTCGCCACGCTGTACCCCCTCGCCTTCAGCAGCTCCTGCCCCACTCGGAGGTTCATGGTACTTATGAGCCAATTATAACTGTACTTCTAAGGGTTTAGGGTTTAGGGTTTAGGGTTTAGGGTGGTTTAGGGTTTAGGGTTTTAGGCTGATATCTGTACTTAAGACTGTACTTCTAACCATATTAGGGCACTTAAGGGGTTAGAAGTGCAGTTATAATTGGTGAGGAAGTACCATAGTGTTTAGGGTTTAGGGGTTGGGATGGTATAGGATTTGGGGTCTGGGGTTTAGGGTTAGGATGGTTTGGGGTTTAGGATGGTTTAGGGCTTAGGGCTTGGGGCTTAGGGTTTATAAGGCCTATAGAGCGTCTCATTGAGGCGGCGCGCTCGTGCAGGCGCCCGCCCCGAGTCGTGCATCCCCACCCCTGCTTGCGCTCCAGCCTCGTCTTGACCTTTAGGGCCCCTGCTTTCTGATCGTGCTCATGTCTGTTTCTGGGGGGTATCGAGAATACGGGGGTTTCTAGACCCCAAAGAGTAGGATCCCCTTAGAAGAAGGACCCCAATGAGGTCCTGCTTTCGGAAACCCCCGCAGGCGAGTCTAACTTTGGGGGTTTGTTGAGACGAAGTCGAAAGGCCCCTGGGAGATTGGGAGGCCCTCATCTCTTGAATCGAAGGGCTGAGGTTGAATGGTTTAGATGAGCCGACAGAGTCCTGTCTCTGGGTGTTTTGGGCTCGGGTTCAGCCAAAAGAAACGATTTCCACAAACTCCTTAAACCCCAAACACTGAAATTATCAAGCGGCTCCGAACTCAACCCCTGCAAGCTTTGAATCCACCCGGCACGTAAAAACCCCACCGGAGGATTCCCAAGCGGGCCCTACCTTCCTAAAACCCTAAACCCCTGACACCCCAAAAGCCACCCCAGACCCCGCACAAAACCACCCAAAAAAGTTAGTTGCAAAGGGGGGGGGGGGGGGAATAGGTGGAAGGAGGGGGAGCATTGGGGAAGAGGAAGAAACCGTAGAAACCCAGCACCTGGCGATTCTCCAGCGTCTGGGTCATCCAGTCTTCGAGCCTGGCGTAGGGCTTCTCGGGGGGCTTTCAGTTCTCGGAGGGCGCCAGATCTGGGCTCAGACTACTGCCCTTGCACCCCATTGGGCCTGCATTCTTCCCCAAGACCCCTTAAACGCGAGAGAAGCGGCTTATAAACCCTAAACCCTAAACCCTAAACCCTAAACCCCTTAAACGCAAGAGAAGCGGCTTATGATCTTGCCGCATCACCAAGAGCACGAGGTGCTTCATCTCCTCGCAGGGCGCGGCTTTTGGGGTCCTAAACCCTAAACCCGAAACCCTAAACCCTAAACCCTAAACCCTAGACCCTAAACCCTAAACCCTAAACCCTAAACCCTGGGGCTTTGGGCTGTGGGCTTTCGGTGAGACCTACCGGCTCCAACTCTCGGGGGGGACGAGAAAATTCCTCGCTTTAAGATCGGATGGGACCCTCCCGATATATGCACACACACATACATACATATATATATATATGCTTATGTTTATACATAGAGAGATGAATTTATACTGTAGAACCCTACATCCTAAATGGCGCTACATTGAAAACCGTTGTAGAAAGCCTTTGGGGCCCGAGCTTCGGACATACCGTGAATGTCAAGACCCTTCATTAGCTACAAAGACCAAAACATGGTAGCCCAGTAACCATTTATGATAAGGGCACCCTTTTGGGGGTTGGTTATGGAAATATTGGGAAACCCTGAACAAAAAAAGGGTAAAGGGTACCACTGGGCTACCAAGAAAAACAAGAACAAAGAATGAATGGCAGGAACATGCACCGCCGCGCCGGCCCATGGGCGTCAGAGGTTGCCCAGAACAAACTATGTTTCCCCACCCTGAATTCCCTTGCCGCCGCAACCCCCCCCCCCCCCTCCTCCGCCCTCCGGTTTTGCTCAGTTTGGAGGTTCTTGTATGGAGATCCGAGATTTCGCGTGCTGGTCGTTCACGTTGGGGGGCTTTTTGAATGAAGGACCGAAACTTCGCATGCTGGGAAGGCTGCTCACCCGGCCTGAATCTACCCAGGGCACGGGCACGGCAAGTCGTGGTTTTCGAGGTCTCGACTCGGACGATTTTCAATTGCTTAAGAACCACCCCAAAAAGAAAAACACAGTGCAACGTTAAGGGCAAAATAGGGATTTGTTGATGCTTTTCTATCTGGGGGTGCTTCGTTGCTTCTTGCGCCTCCTCGCGGCAGCTCAGGCCTTCGGCGCGCATGCCGCTGAAGACGTTGGTCTTGATGTCCTGTTCCGGTCGGAGGGGGTTGGATCTTAGGGGCTTGTGGGGGTTTACGAGGCTGGGGAGGTTGTGAGTTGAGGGTTTAGGACTTGAATCGCAGGGCGTGGGTTTGGGGCTGAGGGGTCTGGGGGCTTAGGGGCTTTGGGTTTATGCAGCGGGTGCTGCAATGGTAGGGGCGTATCGGGCTCAACAGGGTCTCCACACTTCAGTGCACCAAGAGCTCCACGCTCTCACACCTTTTCCAACGAGCACGCAAGCTCGGTCCGATGGCTCAGTGGCAAAGTCAGGTAGCTACGAGGGGCCCCTCAAGCCACTGGCAGCATATGGAGATGGGGTATGCATCTGATTGAAGCTATACATGTTGCACCACCCCAAAAAGGAGTCAGATGCAGACAGCCAGTGATCATTCGGGTCCCCAAACAAATGCTTGTCTACAGCATCTACAGCACTCTTACCTATCTTCTTCCCTTTCTTGGCGGCTGTGAAGTCGGGGTCGAACTTGATGCTCCACACACCAGTCCTCAAGAACTTGAGAAGGCCGACGCGGCTGTCCATTCTTTTCTTTGTCAAGGCATCAGCGAGGTCGTAGTCCGATGCCAGCCAACGAAGTTCACACCCAGCTCTGCTTAGGTTGTCCCGAAGCTGGAACGCCTGCAATGCCGAGCGCATGTTGCTCAGCCCAAGCAACGGCGACTCATTCAGCTCCACCGCGTCGTAACCTCCTCGGGAGTCCGTGCATAACACTCCCTTCACCTTCAGGACTTGCTTCTCCGTGAGCTCCACCAAATCGCGACGAAGTTCACGGCGATGTTGTAGTCCTCCGGCCCCATGAAGCTCCGACCATAACAGTCTCGTCCGGAAGTTATGATCTTCCGCCTCCAAGATCGACTGTACCTCGGCGTCGTTCGATCCAATCGCCTTCCTTTTCACCTTCCAACTGCGCCATGCCAGCAGTGACATCTCGCACACCTGGCCACTCAGACATTCAGGTCCTGCAGCCAACGTCACTAAGCCACCGGTTGAATCACCCTTCGGCCGGTTGTTGTGCGCCTGGTCGCCCATGGAGATGAAGACTACCTCCGTCCAGTGCTTGGCCTGGGGAAATTTCTTGAACTCCAGCTTTACTGGATTCTGTCTGACTTCTCCCACCATCATCTGTATCTCCCGCGCGGTCTCCAAGGTTCCGGACGTCACCACTTCTGTGAGAAGAAGGTTGCAGCGGGCTGTTAGCTGAGGTTGGGTTTGTATGGCCACCCACTGGAGTGCTCCCAGCGTGGTTCGGCAGGCCTCCACTTCTCGTCGTTCTAGAGGACCATTTTGTCGAAGACGATCAGGCTCAATCTCGATGTCCTGAATCGATTCGATGTAATACGACTGATCCACCACGATCTTGTTGAAGCCATTCTTGTCCTTGACCGTCGTTACATCAGTTCCAGCATGGCGGTAGGAGTTCTTCTTTGTCATTCCCCACTTGTAGGCATTGTTGATCTTCTCTTTGATTTCACACCACTCGGCCGAAGTTCCATCGCCAATTCGATGAAAATCATCCACATGACCACCCATACTGCCAATCACTTTCGGGTGGTCCTCATCCATGTCGGTCTTTGACAACCAAACCCACAAGCATCGCTCTCCAAGTACCGGTTGCGCTCCAAGCTCTGTCAATCGCTTATGCAGAGCTAGCCACAGTCCACGAGGTGCCGTCGTGCTGCCGTAGATGTTCCGAAAGATTCTCATAATCCCTTCCGCACCAACATCTAGTGCTTGACGAAGCTCTTCCACTCCTGTCGTCCACAGCTCCTGATCTGCTTCTGTGGGTTGCGTCTGCAGAAAGGCTGTAGCCAAGTCCAGCCCTTCAAGTTCCCACTGATGGTGCGCCGCCATGGTGTACAGGAGATTGCGACCAAGACTCGACTGCACAGGGCTCGCAGTCTTGAGGGAAGGATCCAGCAGGCTTGGATGCTGGAACCCTAGTAGTACGATGCGAGCTTTGGCCTTTCGAGCGCCATCCTTCGTGTGCAACGTCGCCAAGTTCTTCTGGGAATCATCAAGGGCCTCCTGTCGGTCCTCAGGTGGCACCAGTTTCCATGTCAACACCCAGCGCGCCTTGACGATGCGACTGCTTTCGTAGGCCTTCTTGATCTCCTCATCATCCAAGCACTTCCTCACGGCCTCATTCTTCAAGAACGAATCCACCTCCTTTGCCTTTGCCCTCGAGAACAACGGTCGCTCATGTTCGGGTAGACGGCTGATGTTCACCTCGCAGTCCCTCATTTTCTTCACCATGAAGGCCACCGGGTTCCTTTCCATCATTTTCTTCTGTCGATTGCTCATGTGGTTCTCCAGGTCGAACTCAATTCTGAGGAACTCCTCCACATTGTCCATCACATTGAAGAGGTCCATTTCCTCCTCTTGCTTCGCCTCCAGCATTAACTGTTCCACCCAATTTTCACCAGCTGCATCAGAACCGCCATTATCTGTTGTCGAACGAGCTCTCTTCGGTTCCGGCAGTTCGTAATCATTCACATCACCAACATGTTTCGTGGAACTTGAGGAAGTTGTCGTGGCTGTCGTTGTTGGTTCCTCATCTTCACCATCGTCCACCATCAGTCGCTCTCCCACGGGTTTCGCCACGTAGTCACCCGGTTGGAAGGTGACCTTTCGTCGGGCCCTGCGAATAGGCACGACCGTCGTCGTATCATCGGGTGCTTCCGGAAGTCGTGGCATCTCCACCTCATTCTCTCCGGGCTCCTCATCCACCACGTCATAGTACTCACGCTTCGGCACAATGTCCGCCAGGGATTTCCACATCGATGGATTCTCGGCCCCAGAGGTCTCATACTGAAACCGCTCCACCTCCGTCACTGGCCTCACCGAGTGCGCCGAGCATCGTAGGAGTTGATTTCCAACCAACACCCAGAGAATGTGTCGTTTTCCTCCAGATTCCTTTTGGTGAGGTAGTACTTCAGAGAACACCACACGTCCTGGCCCAATCCAGTGAGGTCTCCCGGACTTTTTGTAGCCGCCACGAGGTCCCTTGCATTGTTCTTGCGGCCAGACTCGTCTCCAGACTTTCACCAAATCCAGGGGCTCGTAGTTCCGCAATGGTTGCCGCACAGAGGTGTTGCCAAGCTTCGATAGAACTCGTCGGGCACGTGTCTGGCGTGCCACTTCTTCTGCTCGCTGGCGGGCCACAACAAGTTGGGCGAAGTCGATCTTGGGGTCCACATGTTGGAACGTGCGCACATCCTCATCGGTGATGTTGTAGTTCCTGCCATAGGCCCACTGGAACGCGGAGAAGCCAGCAGTGTACTCGGTGGAGTTCAGCGCGGCGACAGCCAAGTGGAGCGTCACCTCAAGATCCTGATCCATGTTCTCAAGGTAGATGGCTGAAGCTGTAGATTTGACATCTTGCACTGAGGCTTCCACTGCTCCATGCGCCCAGCTCTCTTTCTCGGCCGTGTAGTGCAGTCCCACATTGATGGCCGATGCAAAGGCATGCACTTGCTCCGAAACGTATGGCTTTGCCGAGTCCAGCACAAGGATTCGCGGTTTTGGGAAGGTCGACAGCCAGCGTTCAGACACGGCCTTGATCAAATCGCTGCCCGACTCGTTCTTCATCTGCAACAGGTCGTAGATCATGATGGGCTGTATCACTCTCAGTTTTGTAGCCAGGTCTACCATGAGGATGAACTTCACCTTCTTCTTGCTTCCAGGTGGCACCCACTCACCAGCATCGACACCCACAGCTTCCCAGGCTTCGTACTGCTGATGCGTCGCTGCCGGCGGTATCTGGCCCGAACTTGTACCTCCTTGTTTCAGACTGGCACATGCTGGACAGTGGTATCGCTTGGCCACATCAATCTTCCATTGAGGATGACCAGCTTCTTGCACGATACGTCCCAGGTTCTTGTTGGATGGGTGACCAGCGGCTTTGTGGAATTTGGCAACCTTGGCGGTCCATCGTTCGAGCTCTGCCTTGGGCACGGGTCCACCGTCGAGAAGCTTTGGTACTTCATCGCCACGAGATTCTGAGGGATCGCCGCGAGATTCTAGGGGATCGCCACGAGATTCTAGGGGATCGCCACGAGATTCTAGTGGATCGCCATGAGATTCTAGGGGATATAGATTTCCCCCAGTGAGTGGGAACGCCAGAGCTCGTAGATCCTTGAGTTCTTGTGCATCCCAATGTGGAATGGACCGCGTTGTGAAAGCCGAGATGGTGATCCGGTATCCAGTCCAAGCTTGCGTTGCATGCCATTGATCAGGATCAAAGATCACCACCTGATTCCTTGTGGAAAGCTCGTAGCCGCTCCAAAGCTGCCCACCATGCCATCTACTCACCTTCGGTACTCCAGGCGGGGCTTCACCATGTAGCCAAAGTTCCCCGCCGGCGTAGGCACCAACTCCAACCAGGATGTTCACGGACTCCTTGAGATTGTGTACATCACGATGGGGCTGAGTCCTTTGGTTGTAGCCGATCATGATGCTGGTCCAGGTCTGGTTCGGCACTCGGGATTTGAGGAAGGCATTCAGGTAGCGACATGTCCAGGGATGTTGCCAGGTATGTTTGGTTATCCCATGCAGGCCACCATGTGAGTATGCCCCATACATCTGATAGGTGACTCCAGCCTGGCTCCCTCGCGATCTCATCGGTCCACGGCTTGTTTTGGCGCCCTGCATCAGAACCAGAATTGCCTCACATCGTTGGAACGAAAAATCCTGTTCGCCAAGCGCAATCTTTGCCTCAAACTCGGAATTCAGCTCAGCCACAGGTCTGGGGATGCGGCTGACAAGAACATCTTTCTCATCATCTTCATCAGAGTCCTGAACGCTTTCCCGGGAGAGCAACATTTGAAGATGCCGGCCTGGAACATGTTGCGCCTTCCAGTGACGTGTGATGGCTTGGACCAACTTCCAAGGGTAGTACGCGGACTTTTCGGTCTCCTGGCCTTCGATGACAGCATGAACATGATTCCCAGGACACACCTTCGCCCTGAAGTTCTTGTGGAACAGCTCGTCCGTGGTCTTCACCATCCATTTCTTCCTGAGGAAGGCATCACCGGTCGCATTCTTCATGCCATAGTTACAGCCATCAATTCTGCAGGAAAGCCAGGGAACCCCACGTTGTTCAAGGTCTTGTTGTAGGCCCAGAAGTGCTTCCTCACGCCATCCAGCACAGGGGTATGGCCATTCGAAGTAGATTTGGACATCCTCGATCTCATCCACGGTTTCCTTGACGAAGAACCGTACTTCACGAAGGAGCCGTCGTTCTCGACGTCGATACGCCTCCAGCTGCTCCATCTTCTCCGGCGTGTTATAGTTCACCGTTGTCCAAGCGCACCACTTGGTACATGGCAAAGACAGCCAGATGCGTCGAGGTCGGTGTACTTGACGTAGGGCCTTAAGTCGACACCATGTCTCCTTCTTGTAGAGGTCGTAACCAGCAGCGAGGTTGATTCGTCTTGGACACAGCCCTTGCTCTTGGGCTGCTTCGCTCAACCAGCTGTGAGGTGCACAGGCTACTTCCCAAAGACCATCGCGTCCATCCAGGTGCAATCCCATGAGGTGGTTGGCCAGCACGGCTGTCATCAGCGTCGCCATCTTCATCACTTGCTTGCCGGCAAAGAGCGGTAGTTCACCCCTTACTGGCCGCCCCGCTCCATCTCGTATGCCATGGCCAGATTCTGATCCTCGGTCTCGGATGCCAGTTGCCAGCTTCCCGTCGATGACTCGCCGGTCGTCAGTGGGCTTCCCGAGGTTGTAGTCGGCGTTGGTCGTGTTGTTGCGCGGACTTTCATCCCAGGGTTCTTCACCTCGGAAATGGCCGCCATGAGCTGCTCCTCCGCATCGATTTTCCGTTGCATCGCACGACATATAGTCGCTGTTGGCTGAAAGTCGCCCATCAGGGGGTGCAGCTCGGTCAGCATCCGCCGGACCATCTCGGGGTTCTTCACCATCGTTGTCGCCCCATGTGACCCGCTCCTTGGCACGTAGGACAACCTCAGGTCGCACACTGCGCAATGTGTCCATTGGCCGTGGGGGTTCTGCTTGGGGGTGTCCGCCACGTGCCGGTTGTAGCATGGCCACTGCTTTGATGATGCCCGCGGATCTCTCGTGTCGCCCTCCAGAGCTCTCGACGGATCCAGCGGTCGAGCTTTGGCCTTTGGGGTCTTCTCCTTGATGCCGGTCACCACAATCTTCTCCTGCTCGGGCGCCAGCTGCCGAGGGGCATATGCCGCCATCAGGCACAGAACGAAAAGAGGAAGTTGTCGAGGATGGGGTTGCGACTGCAGCACCACACATTGAAGCCGACGTGGCTGTTGGTGCAGCAGGTTGCGCAAGCTGGCATGCATGCGCATGTTCATACATACTCCACATCCTATCCCTGGCAGCTTGTAACTCTTGCTCATCGAGTTCCTCGTCCCTGCACGTCATGCTCATCCACAGCGTCCCTAGCTCCAGAAACTGATGTTCAACATGAGCATGACCACGGCTTGCTTGGGGGCGTACAAGTACTTGGGCATGTCCATCTAGATTTCGCTGGCCATTGGTTAGGTACTCCACAATGTCAAGGGTGTAGTGGCCTTTGGGGCTGACTTGGAGTTGATATATCTCAGGTTTGGGCTCCTTGGTGTTCATGGCAAGGCCTGTCGCAAAGTCTATCATCATTCCAACACCCTTTCGTCCAAGGTAATCCATGCCAACCAAGACAGGCACGAGGGCTTGCTTATCGAGTTGAGCTTGGTAATACTCGGCAGGATTGGGAAGGGTGTACAAGGAAAAGTGTCGGGGGCTACCACTAACATCACTCGTGAGATGTACTCTGCATAGTGCACGTCCCCACTTCCCATTGCCAAACCTGAAATACGGGCGCGAGGACTGGTCAAGTTCGATGCGGGCTCCCTTGTCCTGAGTGAGAACAGCTGCTATCAAATCCTTGACTACCGCCTCAGGTGCCGCGGATGCCGTGGCGCCACAATCGATCATGCCCTGCTGGGGACTCAAGGGCGTAGTGGTTGCCGACGCCATCTCCATCACATCCGTCAACTCCAGTCCTCCCAGGAAGAGGTCTTGTGCGTAGGCATTCACGGTTCTCAGGCCACTCTCCTTGTTCTTGCCCTTGCTCTTCCCTTTCCAGATCGCCTGTCCTTCCAGCCACATGCCCTTCTTGGACTTGCCCTTCGCCTTTCCTTTCCCCTTGCCGATGTAGTAGCCGTTGAAGTCGTCGGCGCTCATGTGGTAGCCGTACTTGGACTTGCCCTTGCTGGGGTGACGGCGGTCCGGGCACTCACGCATGAAGTGGTTGCCGCCACAGATGTAGCATCGCCCCGAACCACCCATCTGCGCCGTGGCCCCGAAGCCTCTGTCCTTCCGCAAGGCCTGGGTCGCCTTCTGGGCATCGCTCCACGTCCTCTGTGCTTCCAGGGCCAATGCTTCCGCCATCTTCTCCGCCTTCTGTAGCTCCTGGAGCTTTTCATCGACCACGCCTCCATCATCAGGATGTTCGTTTGCTGCCGCCTGGTAGTTCTCGTGGTACTGGTAGTCGTCGGTCCACCAGTCGTTCTCGCCCTGGGCATAGTAGCTGTCCATCCACCAGCCATCATCGTCATCCCACCAATCTTGGTAGTAGGCCTCGTGGTCCTGGTCGTCGTACTCCGCAAAGTGGGCTGAGTAGCCACCACCACCATGATGGCCGCCACCACGCTGCCCAAGCAGCTGCTCATCCCACAAGCTTTGCAAGGCCGATGCCACAACTTCGTAGTCCAGGCTGTTCTTCGTCGAGCTGAGGATGTCACGCTTCTCCTCGGCACTCAGCCCGGCGGCTTGCAGTAGCCTCCATCCACGAAGCACGCCCATGATGAACGAGTCCGCCACCGACAGCTCGTCGATGGGTTCCTGGACAGCCGGTGTCTCAGATGGCACTGGCGTTGCAACTCGCTGTGAACCATCTCGTCGGCTGGGCGATGAACCAGTGGCCGCTCGCTGTTGCGGGGTACGAGGGTCTTCACGATCTCGGTCGGCTTCACGTCCTTCATCCGCTGCACGTTCACCTTCGGTTGGATCGATGTCTTCGGCGGGTTCTCCACGCTGGTCCTGGTCATAGTCCTCCTCGCCATTCCACTCATCATACAACCAGCTCCACTGTTCTCCGCCGCCATCATCCACCGGTGGCAGGCCAAAGTCTCTCTTCTCTTGGGAGATCCCAAGTTTCTCCTCATGCAAGCGGATGATCGCCTCCGTGAACTCTTCATGGACCAGAGTCTCCCTTACCAGGAAGTTGCCAATCGACTCGTTTTGGCCTCGGTGGAACGCAAAGTACTGCTGGCAGATCGCCGCAGCATTTGGCAGCGTCTTTCTCACCAAGGGACTCGCTGCCAACCGTTGCAAAAAGGCATGGATGCCGCCCGCGTGGTCAAAGGCCGTCTTGCTCCAGCTCATCGCCAGCAAGCGTGCTGGCCCAGATAACCGGCTCAAGAGCTTTGGTGCGCACTGCCTTCGTTTGTGCAATGGAGTAGCTTGCACAAACCAAGCAACTTCACGGGTGTAGCGCCGCCACGAGCGTGCGCTCCCGTCCCAGGCAGGTACTGCATGATCACGATCTGACATCTTGTCCTCCTTCTGGAAAATTGTAAAGCAAAACGGAAAACACGGAGAAAACTGCCGTGGAGGGGCAGGCGGACAATGGCCGGGTAGATGTGGACAATCTTCACCTCGATGGCCAAGTCCTAGCACGGCTGTCCACAAAGCCGAAAGCGCCACCAGCAAGACTTGCTTCGGTAGCGTCGTGGTCCTGGAGCGTGACTGCTCCGCTACCAATGCAGCGGGCGCTGCAATGGTAGGGGCGTATCGGGCTCAACAGGGTCTCCACACTTCAGTGCACCAAGAGCTCCACGCTCTCACACCTTTTCCAACGAGCACGCAAGCTCGGTCCGATGGCTCAGTGGCAAAGTCAGGTAGCTACGAGGGGCCCCTCAAGCCACTGGCAGCATATGGAGATGGGGTATGCATCTGATTGAAGCTATACATGTTGCAGTTTATGAGGTGTAGCTTGTCTGCCATCTGGGTGGTCACCTTCGGCACATTTCCCCTTTGACAATGGACCGCCATGCCATGTGGGGTTTAGGGTTTAGGGTCCCTTATTTAAGTCCAAAAACATGCGTCGGAAGAACAAAAAGTACCAGGTTCCCCAAATTCACCTAAGAACAGAGAGGTAGCGCATGTTTTGGTTCATGGCGTTTCACGCTGCAGTTCGTTGTGAGGGAGGGCGTCGGGGAGGGGTGGGGGGAGGCGGGTGGAGGGAGGGAGGGGGAGGGGGGGCGGCGGGGGGGGGGGGGGGGGGGGGCTGCTAAATTCGCGACCCCTTTTTGGGTATTTTCGGGGGTTGAATTCTGAAGTCTTCTTATACGCTTGGGCCATCATTTAGAACAGCCGAAGAAGGAACCGCCCGAGGCCTGCAGCTTCTGCATCTGACCTCAGCCATGCTGGCATTTGGGGTACAGGATTTGGTGCTCAAGGTATGCTGGAGGCTGAGCACATGATCTGTCCAAATGAGCACGGCTGCCACAACCTGCGATATCAGTGTGGACAGCAGGGCAGAGTCTGCTGCCACCCGTACATGGCGCTGTTCTTCGCTCGTTGTTGCTTGTTTCTGCCGCGGTTCGCATAGTTGCCCACGGCATTCTGGTGATGTGCATGCGGTGGCACTTGCTCTGTACTGTCATCGTTGCGAATAGGCATTGCGCACTCTTGGAATTACGGCTGTGACCTTTCCAGTACTCACACTCTGCTCGGCTGTTGTCTCGGGGCTTAGGGTTTGGGGCTTAGGGTTTGAATACGGGCATCCGATACACTAGTTCAGCCAGAGGCACTTGCAGATGCAGCTTTCGCCTTCTCATTGTCCAACAGTAGCTCCAACAAGCCTTGGAGCTCTGCTAAACGATCCACCACCATGGGGTTAGGGTTTAGGGTTTATAGGGTTTAGGTTTTAGGGTTTAGGGTTTAGGGTTTAGGGTTTAGGGTGTAGGGTTCAGGGTTCAAGGTTTAGGGTTCAGGATTTTCGGGATATTCCAAACGTCAGGCTGGGCAGGTGAAAACTTCCGTGCACACAGGCCGGCCCCCCGCACCTTAACCCTCGAGTCCCTCGGCGATGAAAGCCCCTTGTGTGCATTTCCAACATACCATCTTTTGCCCCCTGATACAGCCACCTGAACTCACCCTAAACCCTAAACCCTAAACCCTAAACCCTAAACCCCAAACCCTAAACCCTAAACCCTAAACCCTAAACCTACTGGGTCTCCTCAAGCCCCAGCTGCTGTGGCCATCCCGTCCTTTGAGGTCCTTCGTCTGGGCCTGGGGACAGGTGCGTTTAGGGGTTTAGGGTTTAGGGTTTATGGGGGTTTGTAGGGTTTAGGGTTTAGGGTTTAGGGTTTAGGGTTTAGGGTTTAGGGTTTAGGGTTTAGGGTTCAGGGTTTAGGGTTTGTAGGGTTCAGGGTTTGTAGGGTTTAGGGTTGAGGGTTTAGGGCCTAGGGTTTAGGCTTTCCCTCCAGCAAGCCCGGGGTTTAGGAAGTTTACCGCCGCGACACTGGGGCCCCTTCTATCGAAGGTATCCAGAACCATATGAGTATCCTAAAACAGAGAACCACTAGGTTCAGGGTCAGGGTTTAGGGCTTGGGGAGCAGCGGGATACCTCTGCAGCCTAGCACACGCTGAAAAGCAACAGAGGGCCTCCTTTAATCGGGGGGGGGGGAGGGGGGTGTGTTTGGTGTCGGGATTGACGATTCAGCCCACAGGACCTCTGGAAGTTGAGGGTTTCGTAAGGGATTACCGTTTTCGGGTGCTGAGACGGGACATGAACGGCACAGGTACCCCAAATGCTACGGCAAGGAAGCCTTCGTCGGCCACGGCCGAATACCCATGACTTACTGTTGGGAATGGGGGAATGAGCTACCCTATATGTATATCTGTATATATAGGGCCCTAATTCCCTCATTCACTGCTAACCAACAGTAAGATGATGCACCCACAAACACTCGTGTCCCCCGATCCCCTCCCTAAACCCTAAACCCTAAACCCTAAACCCTAAGCCCTAAGCCCCAAACCCTAAACCCTAAACCCTAAACCCTAAACCCTAAACCCTAAGCCCGAACCCGCCCAGCCTCAACGACCTTGAATTTCGAGCTCAACCGGGCGCACTCATCCAACATTTCCGCTTCCTGCTCCAGACCTCAAGTGCCAACGAAGATGTTCTACACACACGTGCAAACACACATTATCACATACATACATACATATATATATATATTATTATTATTATTATTATTACTATTATTATTATTATTAATTCATTCATTTGTTTTGATATTATTCAATTATTTATATTTATGCCTGTGTCTATATCGCATACACACTGGTTTTATGCTACATGATGGTACAATATAGTGATGCATGGGGCGCGTGGTTTGCTATCATGCAAATCAGCAAATGAAAACGAACAAGTATGGAATCCTCGTACAACTTGTCAACCTTACAAGGACTATACGCATGATGTTGAATATAGTACCGCTTGGGGTTGGATGATGCTGGGTTCAGCACCAACAGGAACCTTTCTTCTTTTTCTTCTAGTTCACTTTACGTGTTTTTCATCTTCTCTTTCTTCTTATCATTCCTCTTCTTTTTCTTCTATAACTCTGGTAGAGGTGCAGGGTTGTTTCGCCATTTCTTGCTTATCCACATGGATCCGAAAACCACGCGTCTACAGCCTTGACCGATTATTCCCAGTTGTGCTGGTCGAAGGTCCAGCTGTGGGAGCCCGACCCAAAATTTAGAGAAACCAAGCCCAGCCGCCGGGGGGGGGGGTGGTTTCGGAGCTTGGGACTTCCTAAACCCTAAACCCTAAACACTAAACCATAAACCCTAAACCCTATTTATAAACCCTAAACCCTGAACCCTAAACCCTAGGCTTTTTGGAGAAGCCTTGGGAGGGTGCTCTGATCTGCTGGTTCTGTGAACCTTCCGAAGTGCACTGCTGCAGACCAAGAGCTCAAGCGGCTGCGGGCGGAGATGTGAGAGATCTTCAGCCTGTCAAAAAAAGCATCATACGTTTAGGGTTTAGGGTTTAGGGTTTAGGGTATAGGGTTTAGGGTTTAGGGTTTAGGGTTTAGGGTCTCTTATGGAGCTGCGGCAAGTTCGTTTTTGTTGGGCTTAGGTCCCAGATTGTAGCTTTAGGGCTTGTAGGGCTTCCGAGAAGTGGTTTGGGGGGGGGGGGGGGGGGGGGGGGCAATTTGGCTGGTTTTGCGGCACCGACCGTGTGGGTCGAGCGGTTTTTCAGGGTTGAGGTTGTAGAGTCGGCAGACGCTCAAGAAAAAATGGCCTCCTAAACCCGAAACCCTAAACCCTAAACCTCAAGCCCTAAACCCTATGAGCATGTTACACATCCCCCTGTCCATACCACACCCGTGAGCGAAGGAAGCACCTCAACCCATCCGATGTCTGTTCGGACGAGGCACACGTACCAGGCGAAGACCGCGCGGAAGTCCCATGGGAGTGAGACGCCACTGCCTTGGGGCTGACTAAAGGATTCAGAGCATTCTCAAGAGTACGGGTTTCGTTTCTGAAGACCTTGTACGGGAGAATTCTAGTCCATTTGGGGTAGAATGGGGTTATTGTAGCCTACGTGGGGTAGAACGGGGTCCGCCTCGTTTAGGAAACGCCCAGTTATGGCGCTTTGGGCCGGAGGCCGTCTTGAAATCCAATTTCTTCGCCCAGCTGCGCATCACTGCCAGGGTGATGAGGCAGCGGCACGCCAAGGCATCCGGATGTGAGTCCTCTACAAGGCCCAGGACCTGTTCAGGGTTTAGGGTTTAGGGTTTAGGGTTTAGGGTTTAGGGTTTAGGGTTTAGGGGGGGGTGGGGGGGGGAAAGAGGTGTAAATACATCCAGAAAAAACCCCTCAAACGCTCTTGCAGGGGTATACCCTTTTAGGGAACAGGCTTCCTTCCTTACCCTTGAGCCTCTGTAAACCCTAAACCGGGCCTGCAGGATCTGAGACTCTTCGTCATTTAGCTCGGCATCGGTGCCCACGGCATGCACCAGGGAGCAGACGCCTTGCTTGCAGGGTTTAACCATTAAGGTTTATAATTATATGGTAGGAGAGGTTTAGGGTTTAGGGTTTAGGGTTTCGGGTTTACGGTTTAGGGTTCTACACATAATCTCTTTTGGGGTACCCTAACCATTAGGTGCCGCATTCGAAGAGGATCTAAACCATTTTGCCAACCACTCACCAAGCAGGTCAGGGCACTGCCCTGCACTAGAATCAATCTCGGGGTTGTTATCTAAATTAGGGTCCAGGTTTGGGGGGGGGGGGGGGGGGGTGCTCTTCACTTGAAGGGTGGCGTATTTTATATCGGAACCAAAAACGCACCCTAATTTGGAGAGCTACCCATATAATTACAGCGCACAACGGTGTGGTTTGGTAACCTGCCCCTGCTGTCTTCCTCAAGTGTTGGGACACTCCGCCTGCGTAATCCCGCGCGAGGAAACGAAGCAGCAGCAAGTACCTTGCAGGAAAGCGAGGCAGGGCTTCCACGCCTCTCGGCTGGAGCTTTAACTCATCTGCGAAGCATGTGTTTAGGGTTTAGGGTTTAGGGTTTAGGGTTTAGGTTTTAGGTTTTAGGTTTTAGGTTTTAGGGTTTAGGGTTTAGGGTTTAGGGTTTTAGGGTTTAGGGTTTAGGGTTTAGGGTTTAGGGTTTAGGGTTTAGGGTTTAGGGTTTAGGGTTTAGGGTTTAGGGTTTAGGGTTTAGGGTTTAGGGTTTAGGGTCCGATGAAGCCATGAGGCATTTTAGTTGAGAATGTTTGAAAGCGTAAGGACCTACAGGCTGAACTGAGATCAAGAGGCATTGCCGATGAGAAAGAAGGCGCGATGAGGAAGCCTTTGGAAACGTGGACTTCGTACTTGAAGTACGTGACCTGCGCTGACAAGTTCTCAGATTTTCCGGGCGTCACCGAGCCCTACTTTACGCAATGCCGCCAGCCACCAAACTCAGCAAAGACATGAGGTGCGATGACTTAGAAATGATCTTTCTTTGGGTTGTTCCCCCAACAAGTACTTCCCAAATTGAGTGCCTCCTGCCCCTGAACCCTAGAGCCTTCATCCTCAAATTTTAACGATCCGAACGTTTGCGTGTTGAAGCTGGGCCGACCCAGTTCGGACTTGTCCTGCCTTGGCTTTCGAGCTCCACTGCTTCCCGAACTTGTTGAGCTTCTCAAAGACCTAAACTCAGGGTTTAAGGGCTATGGGCTTAGGATTTGAGAAGGTCACGCCCTTAGCAGGAACGACGACCTTCTTCTTATGTAGCTGCTCATAGGTGCCATGAAACTGCATTAGAACCCAGAAGCGGAAGCAGGCTGCCAAGAGGCACAAGAAGAGCGACCAGCACTATTCCGCTAGTCCTCATGACCCCTATTGAACCCTGCAATCCCGGGATAAGCCTCACCCTATGACTATAGGGCTGCAATCCCGGCATAAACCTCCCAAACCCTAAACCCTAAACTATTTTCTGTCAAGCGGCTGCAATATCATGAAGGGCCACACTGATGAAACCCTAAACCCTAAGCCCTGAACAGCCAGGATCCTCGCAATGTCTGTGGTGAAGGGCCGGCCCTTCACGGCAGGTCTCACTGGCAAGGTTTGAGGCACCAGGACATGCAACGCCTGCATCTCGTCCTCGGGTCGTGTGGCTGCTTGAAGTGGCGTTTCCGAAATTAGGGGTACCTTATTGGGTTCCTTTTTATCAGGGAATCTTACTATTTAGGGGGGTGTCCCTTATTTTCGGAAACCCCCCAAATCGAGACTGAGGAATCCCATCGCCAGAGCCCTTCAGTGTATGGAGGACAACATCGAAACTGCCTGTCTTCTTACTGCTATAGTTTCTTTACTGCTGCACTTTCTCCTGAACCCTCAACCTTCACCCTATACAGTAGCAACCCTCAAGCGAAGCCCTCATGAGGTGTACCCAAGCCGGGCCGCGCAGAGTACCACCGAGTGGGGCACACCGGCAAGCAGCTTGGCTACCTGTCACCCCAGGCATTGGAAGCTCCACGCCGATATTTCCTTTAGGGTTTTAGGGTTTAGGGCTTTAAAGGGTTTAGGGGTTAAGGGTTTCAGGGTGTTGGGTTTAAGTACCCGAGGGCCACATTGAATGATGCGCTCAAAGCCCTCCCTTTGCGACCCGCCTGCTCAGCGATGGGGGCCTGAGGAACGCTGAGGTTCCCGAAGTCTGCGGATACGAGGCGCTGCCTTCGAGCTGTCGAAAACACATCGTCAACTGCGGTTTAGGGTTTAGGGTTTAGGGTTTAGGGTTTAGGGTTTAGGGTTTAGGGCTTAGGGTTTAGGGTTTAGGGTTAAGGGTTTAGGGTGTGCAGGGCAGTAGACGAGAGGAGGAGGCAACAAAACGAAGCAAGATGGATCAGGACCCAGTAGGATCCAGTAGGACCAGATACGAATTGCATGCCGAGCGACTTCCCTTCCTCGCCCTGGATGAAGAAGGTCAGACCCAGGCGGGTGAACTGGAGCACTCGCCTTCGGTCGAAAGAAGGTGTAGCCAGCCATCTAAGAATCTACGGGATATTTCAGATTGACTCTTTGCTCAAGTCCAGAATCAAGAGCTGATGAAGGTCGCATAGACTGGAACATTGGTCTTTAGTACCGGCTTTTGTGTTGGCACCACGCCCCAGGAAGCACACACAACTTTGAACCCCCAAGTCATCTCAACCCTCAACCGCCCGAAGCCCTAAACCACCCTAAACCCTAAACCCTATAGACCCTAAACCCTAAACCCTAAACCCTAAATCCTAAACCCTAAACCCTAAACCCCCGAATGAACGGCCCAAGCCGCAGGGGAGCCGCCGCCCAGGTGGGATTGGTGCCGGCCTCAGCACCTTAGCGTGCTTCCGGCCCAGAAAGGGCCCAAGATAGCCCTTCAGTTTAGGGTTTAGGGATTAGGGTTTAGGGTTTAGGGTTTAGGGTTTAGGGTGAAGGAGCCCAACAGACTTATCATGGTAAGAAGGGCGCTAGCAGAATGACTAAAGAATTGCTAAAGAGCCCAACATCGTAAATGAACGATTAGCTCCTGAACAAGATGCCAGTTTTGAGGTTTGCCGGGTGTTGTAGGGCCACAGGGAATATAGATGATTGAGCTGAACGGGCGATACGGTCGTAGGGTCTGAGATTGGGACGTTGAGTTGAGGCTTGAGTGTCTTACTTGAGCACTGATGGATAAGTCGTGCCGGGTTTAGGTTGTTAAGTTCATAGGCTTTCTAGTTCACAAATCTGGATGTCTATTCCTCATTGAGTTTAAGTACCCTTAACAATCTAACATGTTACCCCCTATGACAACACAGGTTTTGGCTAGCGGTGTTAGGGCTCTGCGACGTTGTGTTTAAGTTGAGGAGCGAGTCTTGCTGTCCGAGCTGGGGGCTGGCGCCTTTTTACATGTTCATGGCATGAAACTGAAAACGAAGAAACGAAGGTCCCAAGGGAACAGCATGAACATCATGGTCCAGCTGGCTTGAACGGCCAACCTAGAGCTAGAATGGGGCTTGCAGCAGAAACTCCTACACCCTAAACCCTAAACCCTCAACCCTAACCCTAAACCCTAAACCCTAAACCCTAAACCCGAAACCCTCCATTGCAAGAGGTATCTGCGTTGCACTGACACTGCTGCTGGACTTCCGTGGTCTCAAGCCTGGTTTCTGGGCTGCAGCTTTAGGGTCTAAACTCCCCCTACCCCCTAACATTAATTACCACCCGTATATGGGGGGGGGGGGGATTTCAATATTAGAGGGTAGGGGAGGGGGGGTTTAATATTTGGGGGAGAGAGGAGTACTGTGGCACACGGGAATAACAGCAGAGCGGACGACACTGCGCAGATGTCTCTGAGCCTCACGCAGCGTCCCCACGCCAACACCTCAGCACCCGACATTGTGCATTCCACAGATTCATACTGACTTCCACCTTAACTCAGCCACAATGGCAAAATGGCACCACTGGCCTACCAAGCCCAAAAAACGAATCTCATCTTCATGACAGCAAGGTTCCAAGTTTGCCACGCGTGACACACCTACACCTTTCGAGACCTGAAAGCCATGGACCATGAACCCTCAGTTTCCATGGTTTAGGGTTTAGGGTTTAGGGTCTAGGGTTTAGGGTTTAGGGTTTAGGCCCAAGAGTAACCTAGGAATGGATTGGGTGCCCTTTTTGGTTTAAAGGGACTTTTAAGGGAACCTAAACCCGGATGTTAAAAAGGCTGGACGTACATCATCCGCTTGGCAGCCCCAGAACCAATTTACAACAAGGGCGCCCCTTTTGGGGGTTGGTTTCTTTAAACGAAGGGCAAGAACCCTAAACCCTAAACCCTAAATCGTAAACCCTAAAACCTAAAACCTAAACCCTAAACCCTAAACCTGAAACCTAAACCCTAAACCCTAAACCCTAAACCCTAAACCCTAAACCCTAAACCCTAAACCCTAAACCCTAAACCCTAAACCCTAAACCCTAAACCCTAAACCCTAAACCCTAGCCCTAAACCCTAAACCCTCATCCGAGTGGCATGTGCCAAGTCGTCCAGGCGCGAAGC
>CAJNDS010002779.1:620676-655676 GCA_905221605.1 Symbiodinium natans | reverse complement strand
CGCTCGAGGCTTCGACCGAGGTCCCCGACCGAGCGTCTCCCTCCCGGTAGACGGGGCCTGCAGTGCCTGGCTGCGCCTCAGACCTAGGGCGTAAGCCCTACTTTCATGAGGACCCCAAACCCGCACTGTGGTGTTTTGGTCTTTTTTGGGGGGTGGGGGGGGTCCCGCATTTGGTGGCCGATTTTTGGCCCAACGGCGGGGGGGGGAGGGGGGGGTTGCTAGCCCGGGCCCCAGACCTCCCGGAGGTGCCCCTGACTCTGACTTTTCTGCAACCCCTGGGAGCCTGACGTCATTGGGGGACCCCCCTCGGAACCCTCGGCTCTCTGGCGCCCGACCTTGCTGGCACGCCTTGAGGACCTCCAAACCTGCCTTTCCTGGAACCCTTCTCTGCAACCTTGCCTTTGCAAACTGTTTTCGTGGTTGAAAGCAAGGGCCGGCCGAGGCCCCTGCTTCCCCCTACCGCTTTGCTGCCCCAAGACTGCATGAAGCTCCATTTTACTCCGTGAAAGCTCCAAGAAGCCTACGAGCCACTGACAGGCTCCACAAAGCTCAGGAGGCCCCACCCTGCTCATTTTGTATAAAGCAAGAAAGCCCCCCTTGAGGGGGGTTTGGGGGGTGAACCCTAAACCCTAAATGAGAATAGTTTGGGTGGTTGGGGTGGGACTACATGCTAACGCAAGCGAGCGGCCCGGGTGCTTTTAACACCAGCGAGCTTCCCTTCTATACACCCTAAACCCTAAACCCTAACCCTAAACCCTAAACCCTCAGCCCTAAGCCCTAAGCCCTAAGCCCTAAGCCCTAAGCCCTAAGCCCTAAGCCCTAAGCCCTAAGCCCTAAACCCTAAACCCTAAACCCTAAACCCTAAACCCTAAACCCTAAACCCAGACCCGAACCCTAAACCCTGATTTCTGGTTTCAGGGTGATGCTTCAAGCTTTTAAAGACTACTTAGGGGATGCTTAAGACCAGGAGTGCCAAAGACTATTGGGAGCCCATCAAGCCAGCCTTCCTAAACCCTAACCCTAAACCCTAAACCCCAAACCCTAAACCCTAAACCCTAAACCCTGAACCCTGGGCCCTCGGCCCTAAACCCTGAACCCTGAACCCCAAACCCTAACCCTAAACCCTAAACCCTAGAACCCTAAAACCCTAAACCCTGAACCCTCTTAGTCCCCCAAGGGCCTGCAACTCGGCCCAGTGTTCTGCCAGAAGTCGTGCGACTGGAGCAGAGCTGCAGGAATCAGACCGCGAAGCAGAGTGGCGGGAACGAACTCCTGCAGTGATGCGGTTTAGGGTTTAGGGTTTAGGGTTTAGGGTTTAGGGTTTAGGGTTTAGGGTTTAGGGTTTAGGGTTTAGGGTTTAGGGTTTCGGGTCTGGAGGCTGAGGTGTTATAATGGGAATCGTGGTCGAGGGCCCCGCGCAAAAGCCTTGGATGTCGAAGGATGAGGACAGGGCTCAGAGAGGTTTAGGGTTTGAGGATCCTGAACCTTAAACCCTAAACACTAAACCCTAAACCCTAAACCCTAAACCCTAAACCCTAAACCTTAAACCCCTGTAGGGCTTAGGGCGTTCATCGCGAAATCCGAAACGACCTGAGCCCCTTCAGCCCCTCAGGAAGAGAGGAAAGGGTACCCCTCTGAATGGAGAATGCTTCGCGAGTCTTCGGGGGCCGAGGGGGCTGGAGCTGTAGGTGCTGTTATTTGGATTTGGGGTTAGGGTTGAGGGTTCAGGGTTCAGGATTTAGGGTCAGGGTTTGGGGTTAGGGTCTAGGGTTTGGGGTTTGGGGTTTAGGGTTTAGGGTTTAGGGTTTAGGGTTTAGGGTTTGGGGTTTAGGGTTCAGGCTTTTGGCTTTAGGGGGGGGGGGGGTCTATGCCTATGCCGGAAGCGCCTCCATCTCGCCTACTTCGGGCCGGTCCCAGGCACCTCGCCGCTTGGGCGGGGCGCGGGCCTGAGATGGCATCTCTGTTTTTGTGTTTTTGTGTGTGTTTGTTTTTTTGTTTTGTGTGTGTGTGTGTTTTTTGCGTTTTTTTTTTTTCATTTTGCTTGGGTCTTTTACTAAATCCGGGAGTAACCTAGGAATAGAAAGGGTACCCTTTTTGGTTCCAAGGGGATTATCAGGAACCCTAAAAAAAAGGAAAAAGGGCCTACTCCCGGTCCTAGTTTAGGGTCTTTGCGATGTGTTTAGGGTTGTGTTTACAGGCTTCGTTTAGGGCTTCTTTTCTCGGGGTTTTGAAAAGTTGCTTTTGTCCCTGTTTCGGTTTTCTCTTCGTTTTGTTCTTTCTCTTTGTCAAGGTTTTAGGGGTTCGGGTTTTGGGTGGTTTTAGTAGGGTTTTAAGGGCCATATGGGGTTTTAGGATTTTGGGGTTTTGGGGGTGTAGGGCTTAGGGGTTCAAAGTTTTTGGAGAGCTGAGGGGCTCAGGGTTTCAGGGTTTGGGAGGTCCAAACAAAAATCGAGGGTTCCGGGCTTTAGAGTTCATACGGGGGTTTGTCGCGTAGCTTATGGCTGGAGGGCTTGTAGGCCGGCACTTCGAATTTTGAATTGGGGCGGGGTTCTACCATCATTTGCAGCTCTACTATGACAGAAATGCTCGCCGGTAACGGGGCTTGTAACAGAAACTGTAGCGGAAAGGACGGAGCTGTAACGGATTCGTCGCGGAGCTGTAACGGAGCCGTATCGGAAGGCTGCAACGGAGCGCTGCCGGCTGTAGCGATGCTGTTACGGAAGCTGTAACGGAGCCGTAACAGAAGCAGCAACCCGATAACGGACCTGTAACGGAGCTGTACAACTGAGCTGTAATGGAAGCTGTAACGGAGCTGTAACGGAGGTGCAACGGAGCTGTAATGGAGCTGTAATGGAGCTGTAACGGACGCTGTAACGGAACTGTAGCAGGTGCTGTAGCGGAGCTGTAACGGAGGGCCCACGATAGGTAGCGCAAATCCCATAGTAAATGATGGTAGATCCCACCCCCAGAATTTTGAAGGCTTTACGGGCTTAGGGCTGGCTTGTGGTTAGTGTGTGATTGAGGCTCCAAACTTTTTGCTCACAGTCTCTGAAAGTTCGCTTGGTACCTGGTACATCTTGTACTCTCTCGACTGCGACTTTGCTCACGATGGCTGCCGATAGTGACGCAGGCAACAGGCAAGTCATGTAGGGACCTGTTTGATTACAATGGGTAGCTCGGGCAGTTTGCACTAGAACTAGATCAGGAGTCTACAGGGATAGCACTGGTAAGTATGTACGAATAGCTGCTCTCGTTCAGACGTGGGTCGAACCACCGTTTTTTTTTGGGGGGGCTTGCTCCAGGTCAAGACTCCATCTAGGGAGCAAAGGCGCTCCAAACTCGAAGGTGAAATAGGAAGAGGTAAGCTCCTAAACCCCTAAACCCCTAAACCCCTAAACCCTAGCCCCGCCTAATTCCCTATATGCCCACTTGGTACGAGAATTGAAAGATCCTCGCGCAAAATATGGGTTTATCCAAAACAGGGATACCCCCCACATACCCTCAGTATAGGGGCGCCCCTTACATGCCCCAAAAATGTTCCGAACCCAAAACCCTGAAACCTCCCTGATTTGGAGCAACGTTCTAGAATTTAGGATTTAGGGGCTAGGGTTAGGATCTAGGGTTTAGGATTTAAGGCTTAGGACTTAGGACCTAGGGCTCAGAGGCCTGTCTGGCACCTTTAGGATGTAGGATTTAAGGGTTGAGATTTAGGATTTAGTCTAGGATTAAAAATTTAGAGTTTAGGATCGGCACCCCAGGATTCCCTGAAAAAGAGTCGAGCCCAGTAGAAAAATTTGATAAACACAAAAGTTCATATAGCGGAAATGACTTCTTCGAGTTTAGGATTAAGGATTGAAGCCCAAAATTTAGGCTGTAGGATGTAGGATTCAGGGCTTCGGCGAGGCCCCATGGAAGGGGGCGCCCCAATCCTGCGCGCGGCGCCAGGAGTTTCGTTTGTAGCGCTTCTGCCACGTCTGATGTCGCTGATGCAAATACGCGTTCAGGCGGCCAAGTAAACCTTCAACTGAATTGGTGGACACGTTCATGGCTTGGCTAAATATGCGCTCCAGAGAACTTGCCGCTGGAATGGCTCACTGCGCGGTGCACATAACCACTGCTTGGACGTGAAAAGTAACTACAAGACTTCAAGCGATCTGTGAAAATCACCGAGCCTGGTTCCACGCAAGGCTCGATCTTGCGCCTCAGGGCGCGTTGAGAACGATTGGGTATACGACAACCAAAACAGCTCAAGCTGTGCTTTTGCGGCGCTACCGCGGCCGATGGCGACACACCCAAACACTTCATGTTTCAGTCCACCACTAATCTGGAAAGATCATGCTGGTGTTCACGATCAAGATTCAAACCTTCGACGCAGCATACGCTACCAGACCACACGGACTCCAGATTAGCCGCCATAGATGCACAGAGATTCACAGGCAGCCGGTCCTCAGTGTGGTCTCCTCCATACGCTCCTGCCCTGGACGGCGCACATTCCCACCACCCACCCCCACCCCTTCCAGAACTACGTCTCAATCCGTCACCCTCTCATTTTCCAACACAGACGCCCCTGCCAAAAGGAAGCCACTTCTGCTTCTGCGGACACTGTGCTACTACCCCTGCAAACAGGTTCCGCAGCAGACTTACGCCACTGCCATCCTGCTTGCAAGCCGCGTGGGATCTCCTTCTGGAGGTCTTTCCACTTACACAAGACCGGACAAAGCTGTCAATTTGCACGGTGTCAGTAACTTGTTCTCATTGTCCAAGAGCCACTGCCCAATGTCCACGGAGCCAGTCCTGCCTGCCATAAAGCCTGCTCGTGTCCATGTACGCCTGCCGCCCAGGTGCACTTTGGACGCTGTCCGTGTCGGTTACAGGGTGCATCTGCGTGCCCACACCACGCGGCAAGGAGTGATCTTGCGCTTCCTGTTTCTAAGGTTCTGCGCATCCAGACGCAGGTCACTGTTGCCAGCTGGGCCCCACGCATGGTTCTTGCGAGTCTGCGAGGAGGTGGGCTGGAGCACTATCTTGTGATGCATTTCTCAGAGAAGTATTTTGACAAGGAAAAGACGTCTATTGTCCAGTTCTAATGGTCAAGGGCCTATATTGTACTGTCGTTAGGGGTAGTTTCTAAAGATACTATTGACAGGAAAGGTACGAAGGAAGCGTTACAAGACTCGCGAAAAGATGTGCGAAGAAGACCCTAACATCCAGTTTCCAAAACGAATGCGTAAATCCAAAAACTTTCCCAGGGTCTGATAGTAATCCATAAGCTAGGAAATTCATGAAGCAGAAGACCCGACTAAATAGACTCATTAAACGTGGCCGTTGCCCGTCCTTCCAACTCCAAGAATCATAGAAGCAACACTCACTGCGATAAGGAATTCATTGCCAACTCGAGAAGCGAGAACGAAACGGAACCCATAAGGAGACTTTGAAAGATGTGCAGACCGAAAGACTTAACGATGAGGATGGAGCAAGCTTTAATTTAGAACGTTCGCTAGAAGCCGGTCCCTCATCGCCATTTTTTTGAGAAAACCTCAGGCCTCGGCTTGGGACTCCGAGCGTGGGTTTGCCCCGCATCTTTCGTAAAAATCCAGGTTTGGAAGCAGCTTCTTGGGTCGTTTAGGCTCGCCTGCCTTTTGGGGCCTGGGCCTTTTGGGATTTGTTTGGAGCATCCTTTTGAAATCTTAGGGTTTAGGGTTTAGGGTTTAGGGTTTAGGGTTTAGGGTTTAGGGTTTAGTTTAAGTGCCACGATCTACTTGTGGTCAAGGGTGGATCGCATTGTTTTTTCACGGGGGACCACCCCTTGGCTAAGACTCTGCCCTTTTCTTATGCCCAAGGGCCTCTCGGACCCCCACCTTTGCACGACCTAGTTCTTGTTTTGATCGCCGGGGGGTCGGTTTTTCCGTAAGTCAAAATCGTCTTTGGAGACTAGTTTTTGAGGTCATCGAAATCAGAACTGAAGACCCTAAACCCGCCAAGGTTAAGAGGTTAAGATGTGGCTGGGTGGGTCGAGCCGGCGTGGTGGTGCGCGGGACATTTAGCAAAACCTAAACCCCAAACCCTAAACCCCAAACCCTAAACCCTAAACCCTAAACCCTAAACCCTAAACCCTAAACCCTACCCCCCCCCCCCCGAAATTTTGGGAAGCCCCTCTCGTGTCGAGGCGTGCGGCGTCCTGGGCTCCACCCTCCACCCGCGCCTGGACCTGAGTAGGGAGCCCAGTGAGATCTTAGGGCAACTTCGGAGTCCTAGTTCCGAAAGCCCTGAAGGTTTAGGGTTTAGGGTTTAGGGCTTATAGGGCTTAGGGGGCTTAGGGCTTAGGGCTTAGGGCTTAGGGCTTAGGGTTTGAGGTTTAGGGTCTAGGGCTTACGGCTTGGTGTTTAGGGCTCGGGCCCCCAAGGCCTTAGCACTGAATCTCCAACTCTTTAGGAATCCTGGCTGTGACGAAGCCGGGATCTGATTTCTGGGAAGCCTGTGTTGGGAGGGGGTTTAGGGTTTAGGGTTTAGGGTTTAGGGTTTAGGGTTTAGGGTTTAGGGTTTAGGGTTTAGGGTTTAGGGTTTAGGATTTGGCGCATTCAGGACCCGTACCATCTCGCTCGGAGTCATTTTTGGACATGAAGCCTATACTTGGGGTTTGTTAAGGTACCCGGAATTGCGATCATAGATGCCCAAGAAGGCCATTTGCAACCCCTAAACCCTACACCCATAACTTGGCTCAACTCCCAGCTGATGTTCCCGGACCCTAAGTCCCCTTAAGCCCTAAACCCTTAACCATCCCCCCCCCCCCCCCCTCTGAAACCCTGACACCCTAAACAACACCCTAAACCCTAAATCCTAACCCTAAGCCCTCAACCCTAAACCCTACCTGTGACTAGCACCCGAAACGCCACGCCCAGAGAGGGCCCGGCCCGCTTTTCGGCGTCCTCGACGCTGGACTTCGGCTGGCCCAAGGTCGACTGCACGGGCCTCTTCGAGGCTTGGGGTTCAGGGTTCCAGGGTTCTAGGGCTTAGGGCTGCTAGGGTTTAGGGCTTAGAGTTTAGGGGCTAAGCATAAGGTTTCGAGGGTTTAGGGGTGCTAGGGTTGCAGGATTTGAGGGTTGTCGAGACAGGAAACATTTGGGGGCATCTGCGGACGCCCGCGAGCTTCAAAGCCTAAACCAGGGTTTAGGGTTTAGGGTTTAGGGTTCACTGCCTCTGGATGACCACGGAGGGCGCGAAGGGCGGTGGTTGTAGGCCACCCAGGTAGTCGCGGTAGTCTTCCTCCCCATTGTCCAAGCCCTTGGGACGGAGGAGTTATGCGGCTGCGACTTGGGCCTTAGGCCGTAGGCCTTCGGCCTCAGGCCATAGGCTTTACAGGGCCACAAGTTGGCACGGTGTGGCCCGAAACTGCAACCGGTGACCGGTTACTTACAGGTTCTTAGTAGGGAGCGTGGGGCCAACCTTGAACGTTCCCCCTTATACTAACAGTCCTGAATGGGGTTATAGTACCTCCTACTATAACCCCCTAGTATAATTCCCTATTAAGGACTCTTAGCACAAGGGGGAGCATCCCAAACCCTAAACCCTAAACCCTAAACCCCAAACCCCAAACCCTAAACCCTAAACCCTAAACTAAACCCCAAACCCCCTGAAATTCACCACGTGTTCAGGCCAAGCTGCCCGGGTGAAGGCTACGGCCAGGTGTCGTCCCCAGACCTCAGCCCGAAAAACACAAAACCTGGATAGAGTTGAAGGTGTAGAGTTGACTGTTCCTATATACATCCTATATACATAGGCGTACGTTGCTTTTTGGGGGGATGTTCTGAATTAGGGCCCGAAATGGTCTATTGTAGAAGGGATTCCATGTTGGACCTTATCCTTGACCTGGCTGTGTTTTGAACGCTTTAGGGGAGTTTCATCTGAGCTTGCCCCCTAAAGCCTAAACCCTAAACCGCAAACCCAAAACCCTAAACCCTAACCCTAAACCCTAAACCCTAAACCCTCAACCCCAAACTCCTAAACCCTAAAACCCTCAATCCTTGCCACCCAGTCACGGGCCACGGATCGCGCGGCCGCCTGTCCACCTGCATCTGGTCCCCGTAGTTTGGCATGCCAGACTCCTTGCCACGGCGGGTAATGCATAAAATGCGCCAAGACAGGGCAGATCCTGGAACTTCTTTGGTTTAGGGGGTTTGGGGTTTGGGGTTTAGGGTTTAGGGTTTAGGGTTTAGGGCTTAGAGCTGAATCCCACACCCTCACCAGCCACCCAGCGCTTGAACGCCACCCTTCAAGGCTGAGGGCTCGGCAGGTTGGAGCTCCCAGTGGCAAAAGCGTGCATCGGTGCACCTTAGTGGGTTCAGGACTTCGGGGTTGCTTGGGAGCCTATTTAGGGCCTTTTGGAATTTGGGGACCCAATGCTTTCCTGGTTCAGTTTAGGGTTTAGAGTTAGGGTTTAGGGTTTAGGGTATAGGGTCTAGGGTCTGGGGTTTCGGGTTTAGGGCTTAGGGGGGTTTACTTGGAACCTTTTGGCTTCGTAAATCGGGTCAGCAAGGTGGGTTCTGGGGATTTTTGTAGGGTTTCTAGGGGATACCAAGTCGACTTGCTAAGTCAGAAGAGCTTCCAAGTAGGGGTAGTGGAGATGGTGGATTGTGGGATTTGGGGGCACGGGACATGTATTGGGGACATTTTTTGCCTTTGTCTGCAGGCAAACTTTCCTTGGCAAGAAAAGCTGCGTTAAGATGATGCCGCTGATGCCGTTCGCAATGGAAAAATGGTTGCCACGATTTCAACGGGGATTCGATGCATCCATTCTTTACGCAGATGCAAGAGCTCCTTCCTCCCCAAAAACCCGAGATGCAGCACCACATCGGGATTGTTAAGACGTAAGGGTCCAGTCGGGGAGCTCCTTTTACTACTATCTGCTTAAGAACCCCCAAAAACACAAAAAAAGTAATCCCAATATTACCCTTATAAGGAAGAAATTTTTTGATTTTGAGGGTGTTCTGAAGCAATTGGTACGAGTAGTTTTTGAGGGCTTGGACTATTGGGGTCCACTTGACATTCCCAGAAACATCTCCTGAAGGGCCAGGGGATCCTTTACGAGGCCCTCCGGCCGAACACTAAACTTTAAAGCTTAGGCCTTATGGCTATAAGAAGGTGGCCTAACGATAACGACTATGCTCGTTGCCATACTGGTAACATTATCAACATACTACAAGTGAACCCTAAACCCTAAAGGTCCTGAACCCCAAACCCTAAACCCTACACGCTAAACCCTAAACCCTAAACCCTAAACCTTAAACCCTAAACCCTAAACCCTAAACCCTAAACCCTAAACCCTAAACCCTAAACCCTAAACCCTAGCCCTGGCCCTAAACCCTAAACCCTCAACCCTCAACCCTCAACCCTCAACCCTAAACCCTAAACCCTAAACCCTAAACCCTAAACTCTAAACCCTAAACCCTAGCCCTAGCCCTAAACCCTAAACCTTAAACCCTAAACCCTAAACCTAAACCCTAAACCCTAAACCCTAAACCCTCAACCCTAACTCCCCCCCCCCCCGAAGCAGTTCGGAGCAGAGAGGCATCTCCAGCACGCGATACTTCCGGCGGCCGCAGGCTTCGATGGCAAAGACGTGGCAGCAGTTGAAATCCTTTCTGAAGGGTTTAGGGTTTAGGGTTTAGGGTTTAGGGTTTGGGGTTTAGGGTTCAGGGTTCAGGGTTTAGGGTTTAGGGTTTGGGTTTTTGGGGTTTAGGGGTTTAGGGTTTGGGATTTGGGGTTTGGGAAATTATTAAGGGTTCAGGTCCGGGGAATTTCGAGAGTTTGGGAGGAGTTTCGAGGAGTTTTCTGTTTTGGATTCTTTTGAAACAACTTCAAGTTACAGGGGCGTGAGGGTTAGGGTATAGGGTGTAGGGTTTAAGGCTTAGGGGCTAGTTTAGGGGTTTAGGGGTTTAGGGGTTTAGGGGTTTAGGGGTTTAGGGGTTTAGGGGTTTAGGGGTTTAGGGGTTTAGGGGTTTAGGGGTTTAGGGGTTTAGGGGTTTAGGGGTTTAGGGGTTAGGGGTTTAGGGGTTTAGGGGTTTAGGGGTTTAGCGTTTAGGGGTTTATGGTTTAGGGGTTTAGGGTTAGTTGGGCAAACCTCTGAAAACCCTTTACCCCGAGATTCACCTCACCAAGCCCCAAAATAGAACAAACCAAAAACAAACTGTCAAAAAGGGTTAAACTAGGCTGTAACAGCTACGGGTTTATAGGGTTATAGGGCCACTCCCCTCATCTGAAGCCCCTTCTCCCCCACCCCCCGGCGCCCGCTTCACCCCCGAGCGAAATGACAAAGAACTTCGACTCTCGAGGCTACTCAGGATTTGCCTTATTAGAAGCTCTTTTGACTGAACAAGTCTACGTAGTATCCCCCAGAAACCCAGGGGTTCCGACGGGCAAATGCCCTACACTACAACACCGTGGCCCGTGTTGTTTTTGTTGCTGTCTTGCTTTGATCTGACCTGGTACCAACCGCACCCGCGGCATTGCAAGTTTAGGCTTAGATTTTTGGGGGGAAACCCGCTGCTTTCTTAGGTATCTCACTCACCGCTCAGCCCAGCTGTCCTTGTAGATCACAACTTCTTTCCTGGGAGCAGGGCGGAAATCACGGCAGTTCATGAAGACAAAAAGCCACTTGAGCAGATGCTACCCCAGGTTTTTCGTTGGGGACAACAATGACAAGAACATGGATTCTGGTCAGATTCTAGTGCTGGTTGACCTATGGAAATTCAAAGTTCTGTTGGGCTTGAGGGTTACCCAGCGACCGTAGAAGCTAACAACTACTTCCAAATGGTCACCCCTTTTGGGTTACCATGAGACGGCGGCCCCTGATATTCAGGGTACCCCCTAAAGGGACCATAATGTTCTTACGGTAGTTACATGGTCCCATAGCCCCTTATTTACCCCTAATATGCCCTATACAGCCCAAAGGCCAGACTTCAGAACCCTTTTAAAAGAGGTAAGGGACCAAGGCCCTTAGAATTCTGAGAACTGACCCCTACACCCTAAACCCTGACCCTAAACCTTACACCCTAAACCCTCAACCCTGAACCCTAAACCCTAACCCCTAGTGATGCCCAAGCTCCAGATCGTGGACGTCTTCTTCGGATGGCCACCGGCGAGGATGACAACGTGGGAGTCCTCAGGCACGGTGTTCTCCGGCAGGTAGAACTGCACGTCCTTGGCCATCTGCCACAAACCCTAAACCCTAAACCCTAAACTACTAAACCCTAAACCCTAAACTACTAAACCCTAAACTACTAAACCCAAAACCCTAAACCCTAAACCCTAAACCCTAAACCCTGGCTCTCCTCAAGGGAGCTCGGCTTGATCCGCCAGACCGGGTATTCGGATTACGTAAGGGCGTCGAGGGCGGCGTTCAGCCAACTGTTCGGCCAAAGGGTTTGAGTTGAAGCGGCCGTACGAACTCCATTTTCTGTTGTTTGCTTCAGCCTCCCTAACAACAAACAACTCTTCCCATACAGGGATTATCAACGTTTATTTCTTGGGGGGCTTGGCTCTCAAGCATTTATTGGCAGGTAAGGCTAGACGCCAGATGTGGTGTGATCACGCGGTGGATTGTTCCATACGCTAAAATGGCCATAGGCCGAGGCCATCCCATCGCAGAGTCGTGAACGGCACGTTCTTCTGATAGGTTTAGGGCTTAGGGTTTAGGGTTGAGGGTTGAGGGTTGAGGGTTGAGGGTTGAGGGTTGAGGGTTGAGGGTTGAGGGTTGAGGGTTGAGGGTTTAGGGTTTAGGGTTTAGGGTTTAGGGTTTAGGGTTTGGGGCGTCTCGCCGCGCAGCGGCAGTAAGTGCCATGCGTAAATGGCGCCCCTACACACCCAGGCATTGTGGGGGCGGCATGTCACGCGAAGGCATCTCTGTCAATGTAATCCAACAATTTCATTGGTGCTGGGTTCTTTCTCCCCACCCGCTGTGAGCTTTCACAGGCCACCACCCAAACCACTGCCTTTTAGGGTTTAGGGCTGCCACCCTCAATTCCCACCATTGCTTTTCTAGAAAGGTGTGGTGAAGGTAGCGGGTCAGGTAAGGGGGAACACAGGAGGAAAAGGGCAGGGCGGGGGGCAGGTCGGGTCAGGGAGGCAGGGGGGGTTCAGGCGTTAGGGGAGGTCAGGGGGCCAGGGGCCAGAGGAGGCCAGGGGGGCAAGGGGGGGGTCAGGGGTGGGTCAGGGGGATCAGGGGTCTGGATTTCAGAATTTTCGGGTCAGGGACCAGGGGGCCTCCAGAGGGGGGCCGCAGGGGGTCCAGGTGGTGCACTTCGGGTTTAGGGTTTAGGGGTTGGGTCTGAAAACGCACCAGGTGTTGAGGAGTGGCTTGGCAAAAGATGCACAACGCTGAGGCCCCACCACGCTAACTCGTAAACCCTAAACGCTAAACCCTAAACCCTAAACCCTAAACCCTAAACCCTAAACCCTAAACCCTAAACCCTAAACCCTAAACCCTAAACCCTAAACCCTACCCTAAACCCTAAACCCTATGCTCCGAGCTTCCGCCGGCGGAAACCCAAGCTTGACGAAGTACTTCTTGCGAATGGGCTCAAAGAAATCAGCGATCCACTGCCTCGCTAGGGTTTAGGGTTTAGGGTTGAGGGTTGAGGGCTGAGGGCTGAGGGTTGAGGGTTGAGGGTTGAGGGTGAGGGGTGAGGGTTGAGGGTTGAGGGTTGAGGGTTGAGGGTTGAGGGTTCAGGGTTCAGGGTTCAGGGTTCAGGGTTTAGGATTCGGGTACAGGGTTTAGAGCTTAGGGTTATCATGGGCTCTGCCGCCCCCACCCTAGCCCCTACCACCCCCCAAAAGTAACCCTTCACTGAGCCTTTTGTGTTGCCCTTTGTGTGCCTAGGGGCCCTCTAGGGCGGAGGTAGTTCAAGACCCGAGGATGTCAGACCAGACTGGGATGCATGCTCCAAGGGTTTCGGGGCTGAGGGATTTAGGGCTTACGGGTTTAGGCAGGGCTGAGGGGAGCCTAGACATAGTCCTAAGGCCGTTGCCGTTTCCATTCATACACAGCTTGACCCCCGGGATATGCTGACATGCGCAGTTCCGAAAAGAGACGTAGCCCCTTATGTACCCCAAAATGTACGTACAAGCATCTTCGTCAGAAACACCTCGTTTTCGCACGCCTTAAGTTATGGGGTGCAGGCCGTGGCCAGGTGGCAAATGAAGGCCATGGGGCAGGAATGGGTATTTCCGATACCCTGTATGATGAAGAGGGATTTAAGGGCAACAGACTGGTGCGACTGGCAATTGTGCAGGCCCTGGTATTTTTTCATGTTTTCCGCCAGACTCATGCCTGCGAACTGTACACTAAGCTGAAGAGACTGAAGAGACGAGTCTTCGCTTCGCAGGGGGCCTTTCCAACAACTGCACGACTTTAACATGATCACCGTCTGTGGCGAGCATGACGGCTGTGTCACCGCGCTTGTTGGCCAAGCCCTTGTTGGCGCCGGCCTCCACCAGCAAACGCACCTAGTTCATGGTTGGGATAGTATTAAAATTGTGAATTGATATTCCTTACTAGGGTTTAAGTACCCTTAAAAATGTAAAATGTTACCCAACTGTGACAAAGGCACGGCTTCAACCTGGCCATGGGCAGCTGCACGCATCAGAGCCGTGTCGCCAACGCAGTTGACCCTGTCCTTGTCGGCGCCGGCCTCCAGCAGCAAGCGCACGGCTTCCACCCGGCCCATGGCAGCTGCCAGCATCAAGGCGTTGTAGGCAAGGCTGTTTCGGGTAACGATGTCCCTGTTGGCACCCGCCTCCAACAGCAAGCGCACAACTTGATCATCGCCTTGCCTATACTGAACTTGGAACCCTAGCAGATGTTTTTGCTGTTTCTTAAGAATTACGGTACCCAAAAAATAAATAAATATTTCCAAGTACCCCTAAGTTGCATGATTGCGTGCATCAGGGCTGTCCAGCCACAGTCGTCGGCCAGGTCCATGTCGGCGCCGGCCTCCAACAGCAAGCGCAGGACTTCCACATGGCCCCCGTCGCTTGCAGACATCAGGGCTGTCCGGCCTAGACTCCCCTTCGAACCTTAATAAAAAACGACATGTTCCCTAAACCCTAAACCCTAAACCCTAAACTCTAAACCCTAAACCCTAAACTGTTTCCCAAGGGGGACATAGCAGCCACGGTCGCCGGCCGTGCGCACATTTGGGTCCACCGGCAGCCGCAGCATGGACTCGACCTGGCGGTTTCTTGGGCCTTCCTCTATGTGGGGTTTAGGGTTTAGGGTTCAGGGTTTAGGGTTTAGGGTTTAGGGTTTAGGGCTTAGGGGTGGGAGTTCACGAAAGTCAAAGACCCCAAAGACAGACCCGAATAGTAGGAGTCCTTTATCATAAGGACCCCAATAAGGTACCGCCAATTTCGGAAACCCCCATGTCTGTTCAGACCCCCCAATTCTATGCCAATGCAAGCCCTGCCTTATCCACTGATCCCTTCTTGCTGGCAGCTACGAACTCGTCCGCTTGTGCCAGGGAGGTGCTGCAGAGGTTGAGCACGACAAGCTCAAGATCCATGGGCAAGTCAACCTTGTCATCATCATCCAGCTTCTTACTGGAGCCCTGGAGGAGGAGCCTCTGCCTAAACATCGGAGGCAGGCCATGGAGCTGCTGCAAGCGCCGCTTCAGTGCCCTCACGCTGCTCACCTCCTCCACGGGAATGGTTGCCAACTCTTCGCCCGAGACCATGCGGATACGCAGCATCCTGTTATAGGGTTCTTAAGGGAGGTTCCCTAGGAACCCCCTTGAACCTCCCCCCCTTAAGAACCCTATAATCCTGGCTGGAGGCAGGAGCTCTGATCCAGTCGAGCCTGGCATGTTGCGGAGCTAGCGGCAAAACTCGCACACCTCCCATGCATAGCACCCTACATCGATGAGGCTGCTAGCGACCCTACATCATGTGGGCGCCCTGTAGGGTTGAGGGTTCTGGGCTTAGGGCACTATGTGTCAGGACTACCCCACACAGCCGACTCTTTTCAGCATCGGCAGCTTTAGGTTTAGGGCCCTTAGCCCTCAATCGCAAAACTCCCCTCCCAAACCTCTAACTCAAGCCCTTAAACCCTAAACCCAAAACCCATACCTACCGTAAAGTACCTACACCCCCCGAAACTCAAACCCTAAACCCTAAAATCGTAGTGAGCATATCTCGAAGCCAAAGGAGGGCCATGGGCCCTCCGGCTTAAGGTTTCTAGACACAGGAGCCTACACAAGCACCACAACTCTTCACCGACAATCCCTGTACGAAGATGCACGCATCACCGGCATTTGAGCAACTCGATTCTTGATGCGGAAATAGGGTAATCAAATAATCATAGGAAGAATGATCAGAATAAGGCAGACAGTGCGATTCATCGCAGTGGGGTGCAAACCCGTCAACCCGTTTGAAAGTTCAGAGAAAAGTTCCCCATGATAACCCCACTTCCTTAGTCAAAAGGGCTTCCAAGTAGGGGTAAGAAGCATATCTAGGATGGCCTTCAAAACCCTCTGAAAAACATTCCTGCATATGATCCTCCTAAACCCAATGAGGCAAAATGTTAAACAAAAAAGCCGACCTAGATGATCAGTATGGATTAGATGCAACCTCCCCAAGAGCTGGCCCATACCAAACACATAACCTCTCCTAAGAATAGCTTCTTCTGATAAAACCCAAGCTCTGGGAATAAAGATGCAATGTCTTGAAGTTTTGCGTAGTGTTCGGGTTCAGGGTTTAGGCTTGAGGGTTTAGGGTTTGGGGTCTAGATCCCAGGCAGAGCAGTTCTTGCACTGCTGACGAGGCGCTCTTCTGCAGCCAAGTCGTCTGGGTCCTTGCTTTTGCTCTTGTTTGGGAGGCTCTTGCTGTTGTGGGAACGCTACCTGCAGGTCATGAGGTTATGAGTATGTAGAGCTTTCTACAGATGTATATATATATATAGATAGATACACCCTGCTTCTAACCCTACTCAAGTGCTATGAGCATATCTACATATACCCTACTTACCCTCCCCCCCTACCTTTTCAGCACCCAAGGACCTCCGAAGCGGGCCCACTTCCTGAGCCCCACACGTAGAGCCGGTCGCAGAGACCGATTTCGGGAAGCCCACCGGTCTCCTTGTCCCACATGCTAATGACCTCGGGTTGAGAGGCTAGGAAGCTTAGGGTTTAGGGGTACTCAGGCTTCAGGGGAAAGGGATAACCTTGGGTTGAGAGGTTAGGCAGCTTAGGGTTTAGGGGGTATTCAGGCTTCAGGGTTTTAGGGATAGAAGAGGGGCCGTGGTATCTTTGTTGTGGCTTGAGGGTTTTGGGGAGGTTCAAGTGGTGCTGCAAAAGCCTTTGCGATTGCACGTACCTCACGCAGCGCGGAATCTACGTGCTGGGCTTAGGGTTTAACAAGAGTGTATGAGCCGGATGTTGCATGCCTTCGTCTTCGCTGCAGCGGCTTCGCGGGATCGACTAGATGCGAAGGGGACCAGGCAACAAGATCCCGTGTCAACGTAATCCTAGCCCCGACTCTCAAGCCCTCTAAACCCCTAAACCTTATAACTCCACAATCCAGGCAGCCCTAAGTGGGGTTTCCGAAATTAGGGGGACCTTATTGAGGTCCTTATTTTAAAGCAATCCTACAATTTGGGGGACTTTAGGCGGGGCACCTCATCTTCGGAAACACAAGTACCTCAACACCAAAACTCAAAGGCTCTCAACAGCCAGGTGACGTAGTCGGTGCCTACGACCTTGCGATCCTGCCGATGCTCGAAGTCCCCGAGCGACACGCATTGCATCGTCTTCGCCTTGTGAGTTAGGGTTTAGGGTTAGGGTTTAGGGCCAAAGGTTAGGGTTTAGGGTCTAGCGTGGTCCCTGTTAGGGTCTAGCTTCTACATCACAGTCCTTGAGGTCTAAGGAAGCTACATGGTCCCTTACGGTCCCCTACCTCTGAAGTATGGGCCCTTTGGTTTTATCGGGAAAAATGAGGAGCAATACGGGCCCAGATGAAGGACCATGCAACTACTCCAAGATAATGCAAGGGGAGGGGGGGGGGGGTTGTTGCTCTAGGGTAAGTTAATCAGTGTTGGGTTACCAGCCCCTCGCTGTGGACCCCCTTCCTGAAGGACGACCAAATTTACTTGGTCAGTTCTCTAAATTAGGATCCTTTCTGGGGTACGTACCCGAAAAAAAAAGGGGCCGCCTGATAGTAGGGATTTTGGGACCAACATTTTAGAGAAACGGCCACCTACTGAGGACCTACTGAGCTACAGTCCCAAGCCCTGCTGACTCTTCAGTGCCCGGCTGAAGACCCGAAGACGTGAAGCACGTCTTCATCCTTCGAGCGGCTTTGCGTTTGTTGGGATTCAACGTGGGCCGCCACTGCGCATTTCCTAACCCTAAACCCTAAACCCCCTAAACCCCCTAAACCCCCAAAGCCCAAAGCCCCAAAGCCCCAAAGCCCCAAAGCCCCAAAGCCCCAAAGCCCCAAAGCCCCAAAGCCCCAAAGCCCCAAAGCCCCAAAGCCCCAAAGCCCCAAAGCCCCAAAACCCGCTCCTGAGCGGCGCGCTCGTCCAGGGCCTGCATCTGCTGCCCCTCCACACGGAAGGCCAGGCTCTGCAGATTCACCTCTCGAGGCATCGACAGGAACTTTCGGTGGTTTAGGGGTTCGGGTTTAGGGTTTAGGGTTTAGGGTTCTTGGTACCCCAGTAACCATAGTACAACAAGCCCCTTTTTTGGGGTTGGCTACTTTTATAAGGGAGCCCATAACCAAAAAGAAGGGTGAAGGGTACCACTGGGGCAAAACAAGAGTTAGGGTTTGGGTTTGAGAGGTGTGTGGCAAGCAAAGACATTGCTATGGGCCTCATGATGGGCCTCGTGACTGTCGAGTCTTCCCGCATGCTTACTGCGTGGATAGATGCATAGCTAGTGCGCAGTCGCCCCTCGGACCACAGCCACCCTCCACAGCACAAAGCCACAGTACATCACCCGCAAGGTAATACAGAAGCTCTGAACACCCTAAATCCCCTAATGCGAACCCCCCAACATCCCAAAAAACCGACGAACCCTGCCCCCGAAGCCCTAAACGTTGAACCCTGAACCCTGAACCCTGAACCCTGAACCCTGAACCCTAAACCCTAAACCCTAAACCCTAAACCCTAAACCCTAGACCCTAAACCCTAATCCCAGTCCTGCCCCAACCTCCGAAACCTCTCCCACCTCGGCCGCAGGAACCGTGTCGCCGAAGGTACCCGCCATGGGAAGACGTCCATCCGTGGAGGCCTGGCTTCATATAGGGTTTAGGGTTTAGGGTTTAGGGTTTAGGGTCTAGGGGCCTCAGGGCTTACGGCTTTGGGGAGTTCAGGGTTTCAGGAGGGTAAATCCCTAGAACCCTAAACCCATAACCCTAAAACCCTGAACCCTAAAACCCTACAACCCGAAAAGCCACCACCCAAGACCCCAAAACCCTACAACCCCAAAACCCCGATACCCACCCTGAACCCTGAACCCTAAACCCTGAACCCTGAACCCTGAACCCTAAACCCTAAACCCTGAACCCTGAACCCTGAACCCTAAACCCTGAACCCTAAACCCTAAACCCTAAACCCTAAACCCCGGCCTGGGCATGCCCCAGGGCCATGTATCTGCCTCGGTTCGCGGCCTGCCGATGCAAGCGCGGAGTCGGATCTGGGGTGATTTTTTACCCCATTAAGGTTTCGGGTTTAGGGTTTAGGGTTTAGGGTTTAGGGTTTAGGGTTTAGGGTTTAGGGTTTAGGGTTTAGGGTTTAGGGTTTAGGGTTTAGGGTTTAGGGTTTGGGGATGCGCGTACATACACAAGAAGTTGAAGGGACCATCATGTGCAGAGCTGCCCATATGGGCGGCTGTTCCGAATATGAAATACTCGAAGTTCTAGGTTCAAGGTCGCCTCTGACAATCTAAAGGGGCCCCGGTGCAGAACAACCCGCGCAATCCCGACAAAGGTTGTGGAGCTTTGAAGCAACTGTTCCAAACCAACCCTATCATCACGGGCAGCTGCACCCTTGCTACCCAAGATCTGCCCTCCTGTTATTCTTAAACTCTTAAACCTCAGCAGTTAACATTTCCACGGTTGCAGCCACAGGTAGTTCGCAGATTTCTGGCACTCTTTCCTGTTCAGGCCGACGACTAAAGTTCCGGGTCCGTATCTGCCTCTGGCCATATCGCCCATCCAGGCGGGCCCTTTTCGATGCCGGTTGCAGTTTTCCTGACGTCACAGTGCAGCGTCAGTGATTCGACGGCAAGGTATGGACAGAGCGAGGCAAGAAAGTGCTAGATGGTGCTGCCATGAGCCCTGACTCAACATTTTAGACCAAACCCTAAGCCCTAAGCCCTAAACCCGAAACCCTAAACCCTAAACCCTAAACCCAACAGGGGGTCAAAGGACTCTGCTGCGTCGCGTCGCGCGTCGCGAGGGAAGAAGTACGAGGGATCCTTTAGGCAACAAAGCGTCGGCGGGAGCCAGGGCCCACCCTGCCAGTAAAGTCACACGAGCTCCAGACACGGGACACTGTTGTTATGTTACCCCAAACCCTAACCCTAAACCCTAAACCCTAAACCCTAAACCCTAAACCCTAAACCCTAAACCCCAAACCCCAAACCCTAAACCCTCTGGATGCCACCTGCTATGGCCTTTCCTGCTGGCAGCCAAGCGTCAGGACCGCGTCCAGCACGCGGCAGGCATCTGCGTAGGGCGCCTTCGCCAGGCTGTTGCAGGTCGAGGGGGGACCCTGAAGTTCAAGGTTTAGGGTTTAGAGGGGTTTAGAGGGGTTTAGGGGTTTAGGGTTTAGAAGTTTAGGGGTTAAGGGGTTGAAGGTTGAAGGGTTTAGGGGTTTAGGGATTGGTTTAGGGTTTAGGGGTTTTGGGTTTAGGGGTTCAGGGTCCTGGGGTCGTGCTTTCTCCCCACTGCTACTTACTTGAAAGCCCTGGAAACCCCAAGGCTCGCAGCCACACGAATGCCGTGTAGTTCCGAAACCACCCCTAGAACCTAAACCCTAAACCCTAAGCCCTAAGCCCTAAACCCTAAACCAAAAACCTTCAGCCACCCGGAAACCCCTCAAGCCAAGAAAGCTCAACCCTCATCGCTCCGCCTGCTCCAGCCAATCGATGAGCTCAAGGCGCTTGGCGAAGATGACCTTCCACCGAAGAGAGGAGAAATGGGTACCTTTTGGGGGCCTTTTTGGGGGGTTATCTATAGCATAAGTACTATAGGGACCATGAGGGAATGTGATGGGGATGCCTCCAGTCTCCAGTGTCTTGGCGTCAGTTGTCGAAGGGGCTCGATGCTGGAAGCTGCCGAAACAAAGGCCCGAGTGTCGAACGACCAAGCAGCCTCACCTCTCTTCCCATGAAACCTCTTGTAACAACCCCAAAACCCCTAGTGCTGCCACCCAGACCCCCTGGGAGGATCCAAGAACCCCAGAACTGCTATTGGGTCATTCTTAGAAACCCTTAGAAGAGATCTACTTGTTGGATCCTCCCAGGGTCTGGGTTGGCACCGCTCAGGTGAGTTCAGTGGCGCGACAACAAAGCAACTGGCAGGCCTCGAAGAGCTCGGGTTCTGGCATGCCAATTGTATCCTTCCCAAAGGCAAATACTCATGTCAATAGCAATCTGTTCATAAGAGGAATAGGCTTAATCATGATCAGAGTCCTCATACTAAGAATAGAGATAATCATGACAAGGACAATATGGGGTTGGCAAGTAACTCGGTTCAATGACTCAAGCTTCGGGTTTGGGTCTCGGGCCGGCATGTCTCAAGCGTCCACATGGTTCAGTGACCGCTTGCCCTTAATTAATTTTCAATGCAAATACAGCCTCAGGTTACAGCCTCAGGTGGTTGACGCGCTCCAATGACCGATGCCCTGCGATGCTCTGCTCACGGCCCCTGGCCTGAAACGGCTACACACTCCCTAAACCCTAAACCCTAAACCCTAAACCCTAAACCCTAAACCCTAAACCCTAAACCCTAAACCCTAAACCCTAAACCTGAATTGGGACCTCTCTACGAACCGCGTCTCCTCATTCCACGTGTGCCGCGAGGTGAGGAAGACGAAGGAGCAGAGCAACCGCTCGACGAGGTCGACCGTCAGCTCCTGTTTGGAGTATTTGAGGTAGCCTCTCAAAAAAAGGGTACCCTGTTTTGGGTTGGTTACTTTATAAGGTAGCCCAGAACTACAAAAAAAGCGGTACAGGGCACCTCTGGGCTACCAAGTTTTGAAGTTTCGGAACTTCGGGGTCCTTCACTTAGTTGCTGAGTTCATAGGCCCCCAAAAAGTGTACACTTTCAGTTCTAGAGGGGATTCTAGTATCCCAAAAAGTGTAAAGTGTACTCACTCAGCTACTGAGTTCATAAGTCCGAATACACAGGGGAGCCCACTTGGTAACAACACCCAGCTAGCCTAAACCCTAAACCCTAAACCCTAAACCCTAAACCCTAAACCCTAAACCCTAAGGATCAACTAGGGGCTTCCTGGGGCGAGGACTGGTGTTCGCACCCTAAACCAAACTCTAAACGCTCAACTCTTGGGATGTTCCTCCTTATACTAACAGTCCTTAATAGGGATGATAGTACCCCCTCTTCGAATCCTTATGAAGGACTGCAGGTATGAGGGGGGACATCCCAGACTAAACTCTAAACCCTAAACCCTAAACCCTAAAGCCGGCCTCCGCCCGGAGGTTGCGGAGGAGTAGCACGCGGTGGGCGTGCAACTGGCAGGCCAGATGTGTCCTGGGTCTAGGGTTTAGGGTTTGGGGTTTGGGGTTTAGGGTTGAGGGTTTAGGGTTTAGGCCGGGCGGCAACCTTCTCCGAAGAAATTCCTCTAAAACCTCTGTTAAACTAATAGGTACCTTTGTGCCATGCAACCGTGATGGTAAGCCTTAACCCCTCATCCTACTCTTAACCGAAAACGCCCAAAAAGCTCCAAACTCAAAGCGGCCTAAACATCTGGAAGCTTGAGACTATGTAAGGTATATAAGCGGGTTCTATGGCGGTTATTTAGGGCAATAAGATTCAGGGTCCCTTCTAGGCGTCCCTCCGCTTTCCCCTCAACAAAGTGCCCCAAACGACCATATTTGTGGCCCATAAGTGCGATCAACCCCCGACAAGAACTAAACCCTAGACCCTAGACCCTAAACCCTAAACCCTAAACCCTAAACCCTTTAACCCTTTTAACCGTAACCCGACCGAGCTCACAGAGCTGCCTGGAGACTTGCTTCTGGGATGATTTAAGACTCTCGGAATCGGGTTTAGGGCGCTTAGGGTATCACCCCTAAACCCTAAACCCTAAACCCTAAACCCTCACAACCCTTACAGACCTTACAGACCTTTTGGGGCTTCGGGCTCAAAAAATCTGGGCCCCTGGCTCCCGGTCCACCACTGACTCCACCTTGGGCAAGGGAGCCTTGCCTCGGCGTGCCTCACGGGGGTTGAGGGTTTAGGGTTTGGGTTTAGGGTTTAGGGGTAGGGGTTTAGGGTTTAGGGTTTGGGGTTTAGGGTTTGGGGTTTGGGGTTTAGGGTTTAGGGGTTAGGGCTTTGGGGTTTTAGGGGTTTAGGGTGTGGTTTTTTGGGGTTCGTGGTTCAGTCAACAGAAGGGGTTGGGTACAGGGATTACGGCTTCTAGGGTTTGGGGGTTTTAGGGCTTTAGGGGCTGTAGTGTTGCAGGTTTTTGGGGAGTTTGGGATCGTGGGGCTTTAGGGGTGAATTTGAGGTTTGGGGATTAAGGGTTGTAGGATGTTGTAGGGTTTTGGGGTTGTAGGATTGAGGCAGGTGCTTGGGTGCTTTGGGGGGGGTTCAGGTGCTTAGGGATGTGGAGGTTTAACTTTGCTCAGGGCTTGGGGATCCCATGATTGCAGGATTCCAGTTTTGGTGTCGAGGAGCTTGGGCTTGGGAGTTGAGGGCGTGGAGCAACCCTAAGTAGCTTCGGCTGTCCCGCAACAATGTTCTATCACTGCCCCTGTGCTTTTTGATGCCCTCAACCCTAGGCCCTAAACCCTAAACCCTAAGCCCTAAGCCCTAAACCCTAAACCCTAAAGTCTTGGTGCAGGCTGTGAGGTTGGGAGGGCGAGCAAGGGAGGAGAGGCAGGAGGGACAGGGAGGAGGGAGGGGTGAGGGAGGGAGGGGAGGGAGGGAGGGGGAGGGGGAGGGGAGGGGGAAGAAAGGAATTTGAGGAGATGTGAGGCAGTCTAGGCACGAGAGCAGCAGGAAACGCCAACCCAGTAACCCTTTCGGGAGAAGCGTCCAGGCTCTCCACCACAGGGCACAGTTTGTTAAACAGGACTGTCGGATGCTGTGTAGATTTCGTCTTTCAGGGAAACCCTAAACCTAGACCCTAAACCCGAAACCCTAAACCCTTAACGTCAGCTTGGCCTTCCATATCTTCGGGAGGCAGCTGTGATGGCCACTCGCCTCGTACACGCAACCTGGCCAACACGCAAAATCCTGCACCAAAAGTTACCTCAACTCTACTGCGCACACACAACCCAAAAATGACACAAACGCCCCAACGTCGCGGCCTGAATAGCGCGCGTAGATCACCCAGTTTGACATGTAGCAGTCGATAAAGACACCGTCCTTGGTCATGAAAACCAGCCCTACCACCGGGGTTTAGGGTTTAGGGTTTAGGGTTTAGGGTTTAGGGTTTAGGGTTTAGGGTTTAGGGTTTAGGGTTTAGGGTTTAGGGTTTAGGGTTTAGGGTTTAGGGTTTAGGCCTTTGGGTTTCGGGTCTAGGGCCATCCTGCAAGCCTCCACCAGACAAAACACATCATTACCATTGCTATGATTACCGCTTTAGAGGGTTCTTAAGGGTGTATAGGGTTGATAGGGTTTATGAGGTTTGAAAAGGTTCTGAAGGGAGCCGGGGGGGGGGGGGGGCAAGGTTCCCGAATACTCCCCACTGCTCCATGAGGCTCCCTAAGGTTCCCGAGAGTTCCAAGGTACCTACCCCCCATCAACCCCGCCTCCCTTAAGAACACTACAACCGTTATATCTGCTCTTAGCAGTAGTATTGCAATGGCTAGTCATCCTACTCGTTAATGAAGGCTCTTAATTATTCTGCTACTGTCATCGCTAGTTACTTGCATGCCAAATCTCATCTCCTATCTTCCCGTAGAATGCGCAGCAGTCTCCCCGGAATGCAAGATAGTACTCGCCGTTCACGCGCTCCTACGCAGAAGGAAGCTGGAAATTAGGGTTCAGTAGGGCTCTTAAAGAGGGGGGAAGTTCATGGGGGGTAGGTACCTAGGAAACCTTAAAGAAGCTTAGTGAGGCCTTGGGAGTAGTGGGGAGTACTAGGGAACCTTGGGCTACATACCCCCCTTGCATCCGCTTCCCTTAAGAACTCTGTAAGTTTAGGATCTGGGCACCACATGAACCCCACAAGTGTTTATGGCCCACATACCCCCTAATCGGAACTACAGTAGCATAGGGTAGATAATCCCAATGTATAGGGCTCATGCGGTCCCCAAAGTAGCTGCTTCAGCAGAGACAACCCTGCACGGTGGCTTAGTGCTGGGCTCATCAGAAAACACCCGAACCCTAAACACTAAACCCTAAACCCTAAACCCTAAACCCTAAACCCTAAACCCTGAACCCTAAACCCTAAACCCTAACGTCGACCTACCACCACTGGGTGCATCCTCCCCAGCACCGGACACGAGGAGGTCTGGCTGCTGTTCCTGGCATGCAAGGACTGCCGACTCTTGTGCCGCGCAAGGAATTTCACGGCTTAGGGTTTAGGGTTTAGGGTTGTAGAGTTTAGGGGTCACGCAAGGAATATAGGGGTTTAGGGAGGCTCACAGGGTGGGTCGAACACCAAACGGCGATTTTTTGCGCAGGGACCTTCAGTAGCGCCGCCAATCTTCGCAGGTGGCCCATGGGTTTATGGCTTAGGGTTCAGGGTTTAGGGTAAGGAACGGCACCTGCAGCAAAAAAGCAAATTGGCAGCCGGTCCAAGGATAACTCCACATGGAACTCGATGACCCAGCGAAGCTCAGAAATGCACCTGCTCCGAGCCCTTGCTCGTCTTCTTCTTCTCCTCCTCCTGCGGGAGAAAGAGAGACGGGTTCAACACTCGGGCCTAAACCCTAAACCCTAAACCCTAAACCCTAAACCCTAAACCCTAAACCCTAAACCCTAAACCCTAAACCCTAAACAGGCCGGGCTCAGCACCAGAAACTCGGGCTGATGCCACCGGCTGCTCTTGGGAAGCGCCTCGAAACCGTGCCTCGAGGCCTCCGACCCCGACAAAAACTTCAACGAAAAAGCCGAGTCCTCGGCGAGCTTCTGCCCAAAATCTGTCCTCGTCAGGTTGGCAACAGGTTTTTTTTGCAACCCCCAATGACCTCTTTTAGATGTCTAGCAGCAGGTTTAGCGTGTAGGGTTTAGGGTTGAGGGCTTCGGGTTTAGGGTTTAGGGTTTAGGGTTTAGGGTGGTTTTAGCTTTGAGGAAACCGCACAGCCGCCCTACTACTGGATAACCCTCATGCTGTGGTCGGAGGACCGAATCGAGGTCGACGACACTTTGCGGCATGGTAGCTTATGTTTCTAAACCCTAAACCCTAAACCCTAAACCCTAAACCCTAAACCCGAAACTACCATGCAGACAAGCCCTCATGAGGGTCTACCTCGGACCCGTGAGGTGGTGGCCTTGGGTTTGGGGGACCCTGTTTCAGGATCCTCTAAGGGAAGCTGAGGGCCATATTGGGAGTCTGTTCAGGGAACCCCTTAGGGGGTACCACCTTCGGGGTAGGAGTCTTCATCCCTTGAACCCACCAGCCCGACCGGCCCTAAGTAAGTGAAATTCTGAACCAAACCCTAAACCCTAAACCCTAAACCCTAAACCCTAAACCCTAAACCCTAAACCCTAAACCCTAGGCAGTGCACCCTACAACCCTGGCTTCTCCAACCCCCCCCCCCCCCCCCCCCCGCGAACCTCACCGTGTCCAGCCAGCGGCCCAGAATCGTGAGGGCGCTGCGGCTGTTGACCTATACATTTACTTGTTTGTTTGTTCTGTCTATTAATACTGATAGTAGTATAGTAGGAGGGCGAACATTCCAGGACTATACTGTTTTAAGGTTGTGGGCTTCGGGGTGTATGCCTTCGATTTTGGGGTTTATTACTTTAGGGTTTCCGGTTCACGGGCTTTAGGCTGTTGCGCTTTAGCGTTGGGGGCTTTCGGGCGCTGATCGTGCCACGACTCGACACGTGCTCCCCCCCTACCCTTAAAAAAAAACACCACATGGATGACGAGGAGGGTTGCATCTTCTACACGAAGTAGCGATGATGATCGCGACTATTGCCACTTCTGCACATGAGTTGGCTGCACTAGAGTCCCTTCGAGCTCTACTGCTCCTTCTCTAATTAGCGCCTTTGCAATAAGGCCGCTGCCCAGGCCCTGAACATCCTAACTAAGCCCCAAAGGGTTTAGGGTTTAGGGTTTAGGGTTTAGGGTTTAGGGTTTAGGGTTTAGGGTTTAGGGTTTAGGAACCCTAAACCCTGAATATCCTAAACCCACGTGCGCCCTAAACCCTACACCCACAGCCCCGTAGCCCAAAACTCCAGTTCCCCCCACCCTCGTTGCGTGAACCCTTGCTTCCCTAAATCCAAAACCCTGAACTACAAACCCTAAACCCTACGTAGGGTTTAGGGTTTGGGGTGTTCAGGGTTTAGTGTTTAGGGTAAACAACCTCCATCTACAGGCGCCCACCATCGGCACAGAATCATCCGAAGCGATGCCCGAATTGTGACCAGCAGCCCTCTTCGAGGCTTGGTTCCCCAAATCCCGAACACCCTAAACCCTAAACCCTAAACCCTAAACCCTAAACCCTAAACCCTAAACCCTAAACCCTAAACCCTAAACCCTAAACCCTAACTAAGCCCAGAAGCCCGGAAGCAGGCCCCAGGTTCCTCAGGGCCCCAGCCACGGACTGCAGGGCGTTGCGAAGTCGGGGCCAGGCATCCTACTGTGGCTCTTGTCCGGCGTTTTGGGGTTTAGGGGTGGAGGGTTTGGGGTTTAGGGTTTGGGGGGGTTTGGGGGTTTGGGGGGGTGGGGGTTTGGCGGGTTTGCGGGTTTGGGGGTTTGGGGGTTTGGGGGTTCAGGGTTTCAGGTTTAAGTGTTTTTGTTAAGCGCCGTGTGACGTTTTGAGAGTCCTTGCTATTGTTGTCCTTGGGGGGGGGGGGGGGGGGGGGGGGGGGGGTGGGTGCACAGCAGGGTTCAGGGTTTAGGGCTTCGGATTCAGGGCATGAGTTCTTCCGGGCCTAGGTCACTTCAGGGTTTTCCTGGCACTTCCGAACCCAAACCGTCACCTCTCACAACCCTAAAACCTCAAACCCCTAAAACACGAATGCGCCCTAAAGCAATGGATAGTTTCTTAACTACCAGGCACAAGGACCCTCCCCCCCCCCCCCCCCCCCCCAAAAAAAGGACGACCGTACACACCAAACCCTAAGCGCTAAAATCGGCTGCAAAAAACAACTCGAAAGAGATTGCTGGATTTATATACAGATAGCTAGATTTACATACAGATATAGAGATCTACAGCTGTATAGATATTGGAAGGATGCTCCTCAAACCCTAAACCCTAAACCCTAAACCCTAAACGCTAGACCCTAGACCCTACACCCTACACCCTAGACCCTAAACCCTAAACCCTAAACCCTAAACCCTAAACCCTAAACCCTAAACCCTAAAATAAAGAAACCCTAAGAAGCCTGAAGTTGCCGGAGCGTGCGCTCCGAAAACACCGGCCGGCCACCTCAAGGGGGATTTAGGGTTCAGGGTTTAGGGTTTAGGGTTCAGGGTTTAGGGTTTAGGGTTTGAGGGTTTGAGGGTTTGAGGGTTTGAGGGTTTGAGGGTTTGAGGGTTTGAGGGTTTGAGGGTTTGAGGGTTTGAGGCTTTAGGATTTAGGGTTTGAGGGTTTAGGGTTTGAGGTTTAGGAGTCTGTTCAGAAACGGGAGACTCGTTTTAGGGTTTAGAGGGTCTCCAAGACACGGTGCCTCAAAGTAAACAAGCCTCTTCCCTACCCCCTATACTTCACCCATAAGACCCTTCTGTTCAATGGGGTTCGGGGGTGGGGGAGGGGGAGGGTGGAAAACTGGGGTTTAGGTTATTCTAATGAACTCGCAGAACATCATAGCAAAGCAATAGTACGTACACAGGAGGCAGGAATCTTCGCACGTCATAGTTGCGCTTTGCCTAACATTTTAGATCGGTGGTGAACCACAGTGAGCCTCTTGCCCGGGGAGCCCATCACCCCTAAACCCTAAACTCCAAACCCGAAACCCCGAACCCTAAACCCTAAACCCTAAACCCTAAACCCTGAACCCTGAACCCTGAACCCTAACCTTAAACCCTAAACCCAAGCCCTAATTTCCAAACCTTAGCGGCCGACACTTCAAGCGCGTGGCCTTCGCTGAGTCCTTCAGCATTGCAGCTTGGATGCCTGGGCAGAAGCTCTCAAGTTTGGGATGTTCCCCTTATGCTAGCAGCCCTTAGTCTACCAATTGCTTAAGAGCCCACAAAACAAAACAAACAAAAAAAAAAAAAAAAAATATATATATATATATTATAACAAACATTCTTCCTTATGAGGGTAACATACGGATTATTCCACATCTTCGGTGTGGGGTTGTTAGCTTTTAAACCGACCTCTTCTCCTCGCCCGGTCTACTCCTAGAGACTCCCTGGAGTGCCCAACCCAGAGTCTTGGAGTGCCCAACCCCAGAATCTCCCCCTGGAGTGCCCAACCCCAGAGACTCCCTCAACCCCAGAGACTCCCTGAAATGCCCAAGCCCCAAATCCCTAAAGTGGGGATGTTCGAAGTACAATAATTATCTTTGTATTATTTGGGCCTTCTTAAGCAAACAGTAGTGGTAGTAGTGACTATACTCGGAGGTACTAGAATCCCTATTAAAGGACTGCTAGTATAAGGGGAACATCCCAATCTCAAGTAGTCAAGGGGGCTGCTCATGTGCGTGCGACTCAAGAGAAGCGTCACCTTTCAGCAATACGGGAGAAGAAACAGCAGCTAAGCCCCGGACAGCGATCCGAAAACTGAAACAACAAAAAGGGTACTGCAGTGGAGGCACTCCGCCCGGCTGACAGAGAGCAAGAAGGCCAAGGTATTCTGAACCTCCGCGTTTGTGTTTTCTCTTTTTTTTTGTTTGGGGGGGGGGGGGGGGGGCTTCTGGGAGCATCGGGGCAGTGGCGTGAAAGCCCTCAAGCCTCTGATTTTTTTCTCCCTCAGCCCCAAGCCTGAAACCTTAAAACACGTCTTAAGCAAGCCGAAAGCCCTAAACGCCTAAGCCCCAAACCCTGTAAATCTAGACCATCTTTCAACGCTTCGGAGAGCTCATGTGCTTCTTGCTCCAACTGAAGATCCCTTTTGGTTGTTGGGAGGGTCCCTTTGCTTAGTCCCCGTCACATGGGCAGTTCTCTACGTTATAATATTCCCTTCACATCTTCAAGTCTTTGCGCGAAATCCTTCAGAAGGGGGGCCTAGAGACATAAGGCTTCTCACACATCACCCAACAGACCTAGCAACCCTAAAGTCCAAAACCCTCGCAAACCTTGCGTAGACCCCGCGCAAATCCCAAACCCCCAAATAAAACCAAAAGCCTCTGTAACCTAAAGCCCTCAAGCCTTCTCAGACCCTGTAGCCCAAACGATTTCCCTGAACCCTAAACCCTAAACCCTAAACCCTAAACCCTGAGGGCCCCCACGCGACAGCAGAGGCGAAGGATGGATAAGATCAGCTCGGTGGTACTGGCGTGCGGGTCCTGACACGGGCTGAGAATGTATACGAGTACGTTCTCTTGCATACTCTTCATAATATCAATATGTTCTAGCCTAAACCCTAAACCCTAAACCCTAAACCCTAAACCCTAAACCCTAAACCCTAAACCCTAAACCCTAAACCCTAAACCCTAAACCCTATTCTAGTCTACTCTATTAGAAGAGTCGAGGGATGCTTTCTTGAGAGGTTCCTTCAGGAGGGGCGGTGGGGGGGGGGGGTTCAGGGGGGAGAGGCCGCACACTAGGTTCCCCTAGTTCATTCCCCAGCACTCCGAAACCCTACGTTTCAAAATTTAAACTCTATTAGACCATAAGACCATATTAAAGCACCAAAAACCATTATAAACAAAACACACACACATAAAACTATAAAACCATGTTAAGCCTTATAGAACCAGATGAAACCATTTTCAACCATAAAAATGGTGTTAAAAACAAAATAACACAACATACGAAACCAAAACAAGCCGTCGACAACCAGAATAAACCAGATAAAAGGACGTTGAACCACATTGAACCACAAAGGCCTCCTTGGAATTCGCACTCTCGAACGTCATCTTCATCGCGATGATGACCCTAAACCCTACACCCCAAACCTACTAAACCCTACTAAACCCTACTAAACCCTAAACCCTAAATCCTACTAAACCCTAAACCCCAACCCTAAACCCTAAACCCTTGGACCTGCCTACCCGGATCCGGAAGCGATGTGAACGCTGAGAAACCGAGGCATCGTCGACTGCGCTAAACCCCCAAATTCGAATGGCTCCCTGTAGCTGTAGAAGCATAGAGCATAAGGGGACCCGCGCTTAGGGTTTAGGGTTTAAGGTTTAGGGTTTAGGGTTAGAACAACCCCCGAAAGTTGCTTCTCCGACGCCTGGGTGTCCAACTTCAGCGCCTGAGGCACATTTGCGGGATTTATTCTCCAACATGGGAGTTTTTGGTGCCCTCAACTATAAGAATCTACGATAATTAAAGGAGACCCAACCGGGTGAGATATGTCAGATCAACACATGTCAACATGGACCTTGTCTGAAACAAAGCTATTCTGCAATGGCACTTGGGAACAGGCGCGGAACAGGTCATATGACCAACCAGTACAGGGGCCCATTTAGGTGTCACGGGTAACTTGGGCAGTTCATCTTATACTAATGAGCGTTACATCAAGCGGCGTAGTACATGTAGCTGTTTCGTGCAACCCTACACACCAAACCCCAAGCCCCAAGCCCCAAGCCCCAAACCCTAAACCCTAAACCCTAAACCCCAAACCCTAAACCCGAACCCCTTTACCAGAAGGAGCCTGGTCGAGGAGCTCCACGACCGCATCCGCAGTGGCTTCCGGGGAGCGTGCCAGCCTTGCTGGGGGTGGCGGTCTTGGGGTGTTTTTGTTAGGGTTGAGGGTTTAGGGTTTAGGGTTTGGGGTTTGGGGTTTGGGGTTTGGGGTTTAGGGGGGTTCTTGTGCCTTTTCAAGGACTGAGGATTCAGGATTTGGGGCGTCGTTGGCGTTTAGTGCTCGGAGTTCAGTTGCGGGGCTCAGGGCTTGTGACTGGGAGTTGAACCAGGGCTTCTTGAAGTGCCTTGGGCTTGGGCGTTGAGATTTGCTCGACTTTGCGCAGTGTCTGAAACCAAAGCCCCGAACACTCTCGGCCCCATGCACCCCGAACCCCAAAAACCCTAAACCCCACAACCCACAACCCTCAACCCTAACAGCAAAACCCTACACCGCTAAACCCTAAACCCTAAACCCTAAACCCCAAACCCTAAACCCTAAACCCATCACCCATGACCCAAGTTCCCGGCTCGTTGGTCAGGAGCCCAAAACCTCGCATGCGAATTGTGGCTTGGGGATTCTGGGGGCCTTGGTGTGGAGGGGGCTTGGGGACTTGAGTGCTTGGGGCATAGGGGCTTAGGGTTCAGCGGTTTAGGGTTTAAGGGTTAAGGGTTAAGGGTTTGGGGTTTAGGGTTCCTGGTGGTGATCATGAACGTATGCATGTACTCTAGGACGAATATGATTAGGAATCTTGTGAGAAACTTCCATCTTTCTTTGAGACGACCACTGGAGGACGAATTGAAAGACGCAAGGCACCCCCAATAAGCGACCCGAAAGGGGATTGCAAGGTGTAGGGCTCAAAGAGCTCCAGAGGGCGCCACGTGTTTGAGGGGTTGAAGAGGCTTTTGGAAGCCTCTACCCTTTCGAAGCTTACCCAAAAAGGGCTGATCAAGACACGGATCAACATCCCGTGCGCTCTTACGGCTTGCATTCTCGTACACTCCATTAAGTTGAGGGTACAGTGACAGCAGTGCTTAAGAAATCATAGGATGAAGAAACGAGAACCCTCAGCGTGGCGACCGTTTTCGGTTTTGGGCTGTAGGGTTGACCCTAAACCCTAAACCCTAAACCCTAAACCCTAAACCCTAAACCCTAAACCCTAAACCCTAAACCCTAAACCCTAAACCCTAAACGGTCTAAACCCAAAAGAAAAGGAACCTAGGACCAGCCAGGGAGCCCGTTCCCAGGAGCTCGGGGTCCTCGGCCGGCACCATCTCTGGAACCTGTCATGCCGCCCTAAACTACGTTTAGGGTTTAGGGTTTAGGGTTTAGGGTGTTAGGGTGTTAGGGTGTTAGGGTGTTAGGGTGTTAGGGTGTTAGGGTGTTAGGGTGTTAGGGTGTTAGGGTGTTAGGGTGTTAGGGTGTTAGGGTGTTTAGGGTCTTAGGGCGTTAGGGTGTTAGTATTACGGTTTAGGGTCTAGGGTTTTCCCCTTAAAAGGGTAATATGGGGAATAGTACGTTGTACTTTCTGGGGGGTTCTTAGGCAAAAAGCCTGGGCCCCTTATGGGGGGGGGGGGTGTGCGTGCGGGGTTTTGTAAGATCAAGCCTTAAGCCCTAAACCCTAACCCTAAACCCTAAACCCTAAACCCTGAACCCTAAACCCTAAACCCTAAACCCTAAACCCTAAAGAAGCCATGCCACTCGCCTGGCTGCTGAGGCGTTTGGGGAGGAAGCGGCCAGGCTCGAAGACCACAGCCTGATCCCCGGGTTTCAGGACTCGGGGATCTGTCCTAGGGTTTAGGGTTTAGGGTTTAGGGTTTAGGGTTTAGGGTTTAGGGTTTAGGGTTTAGGGTTTAGGGTTTAGGGTTTAGGGTTTAGGGTTTAGGGTTTTCGGTTTACGGTTTAGGGTCGTTACATGTTCCTTTAAAGGGGAACCCCTTATGCACCCCTTCTATGCCCTATAACCCTTGAAATAAAAGTAACTACCCGGGTCTAGGGGGGTCCAAGGGCATCCAGACGTACCTGGGCCTAAAACCTGCGGTGTTGGGGCAATCTGCCGCCGGCGAACGACCCTCTACCAATCTCAACATAACTCAGCCCTTCAGCGATCATCAGGAATGGCTGAGGCTTATATAGGCTCTGGTCTATATTGGGAATCTTGAACCAGGCGAAGTGTAAGGCAACGGCATGGCGGCCTCCGCTTTCACATGTGTTCCCAACAAGATTTGTGCAATCCTGGTGGTGTGCATTTGTCAAGACGCCGAAGACAAAGATGATCCAGACGCAACAGGGCCAGACACAAGCAATCGTACACTCCACTTCCTCATTCTTTGAACGCAATGGCTGCAGGCACAGGCGAGTTTTCAGACTGCTACGAAGAAATTAAGCCCTGCCTCCCTTCGACCTTTGGCTCCTGAACTTTGTATCTTACGTTGCTTCTGGAGACTAAAACCAAAACCCTAAACCCTAAACCCTAAACCCTGAACCCTAAACCCTAAACCCTAAACCCTAAACCCTAAACCCTGACTGCGTGAACTGACGACATGGCCTGGAGAAGATCACGCAGCCTTTGCTGTGAGAGCGCATGCACTCGATCCTCACAGGTACAGTGACACAGCGGAGATCTTGCAGGGAATTGAGCCACGGTTTAGGGTTTAGGGTTTAGGGTTTAGGGTCTAGGGTTTAGGGTTTAGGGTTTGGGGTTTAGGGTTTCGGGTCTAGGGTTTAGGGTTTAGGGTTTGGGTTTAGGGTTTAGGGTTTAGGGTTTAGAGTGGCATGTTTGGGTTCATGTTAAGTAACTGAAATACTTAAATCCAGCAGGAACTTCAGTCACAGAGTAGATGACATGGCGTCCTTGTGATGCTACCTTCACGTGGGCAGTTCCCAAAACAGGGGTACCCTGCTTAAACACCCAAATAGAATGGAAACCCTAACCCTAAACCCTAAACCCTAAACCCTAAACCTTAAACCCCCATGACAAGAGCCCAGGGCTTTCTGGCAGAGCGTCCTCCGTGGAAAAGAAGTTGAGGCAGAGAGGCATTCGCAGGTAGGGCACCTGCGAATTTTAGGGTTTAGGGTTTGGGGTTTAGGGTTTAGGGGCACCTGAGAATCAAGGGTTCCCGTACCCGAACCCTAAACCCCTAAACCCCTAAAACCCCCTAAAACCCCCTAAAACCCCCTAAAACCCCCTAAAACCCCCTAAAACCCCTAGAACCCTTAAAACCCCTACAGCCCCTAAAACCCGAGAAAATTGAGTGCCGGCCAGGAAAAATGGCCGCCCACAAGGCGAGGGTTCACCGTGTGGCCCGCTGACTTGTTGTCGAGCTGCAAGTCTTGGACTACTTCTGGGGGGGGTTTAGGGTTTAGGGTTTAGGGTTTAGGGTTTAGGGTTTAGGGTTTAGGGTTTAGGGTTTAGGGTTTAGGGTTGGTTTAGGGCTTAGGGCTTAGGGCTTAGGGCTTAGGGCTTAGGGCTTAGGGCTTAGGGCTTAGGGTTTAGGGTTTAGGGTATAGGGTTTAGGGTTTAGGGGTTGAGAGTCAAGGGCGGAGACCTCACAGGGCTTGGGATGCGAAAGCCCTGCCTGTAGGAGAATCCTTGAACGACCTACGTAAGACCAAAAACCCTAAACCCTAAACCCTAAAGACCACAAACCCTGACCCTGAAGACCTGAAATCCTAAACCCTACACCCCCTCAGGGGCCCAAGACTAGAGAATCTTTACGGGCAGGGCTTGTCAGGTGGCCTCTTCACCTCCTAGTTAGCCTATTTGGCATGGGAGGGCCTGAGGGTTGCTGATTTAGGGTTTGGGGGATTGGGGGTTTAGGGTTTAGGGTTCCCCAGCCGCCTAAACCCTAAACCCTAGACCCTAGACCCTAAACCCTAAACCCTAAACCCTAAACCCTAAACCCTAAA
>CAJNDS010002779.1:555676-618176 GCA_905221605.1 Symbiodinium natans | reverse complement strand
GTACGCCCACAGTCGAAGTTCAGCGCTCGATGGCGGTACCCCTTGTACACCTCCAAGGACTATTAGGGTTTAGGGTTTAGGGTTTAGGGGTTTAGGGTTTAGGGTTTAGGGTTCTCCGAAAAGGGCACCCCCTAACTTCGGAAACCCCCCCTAAGTTGTGCCCCAAAGTTTCCTTGACCGGGCTTAGGACTCAGGGCTTGACTGGCTGCATGTTTCCCACGAGCCCGAAACGACCGGTGGCTCCTGACTTTGCTTGAACATTCCAAGCTGGGCCCAGGAGGAACCTAGGAAAAACAAAAATTGAAAAAGGTGCCTTTTTTTTGGGTTTAAAGGGGCTTAGAAGGGAACCCCAACCCTACAAAAAGGAAATAAGGGCCGACTCTGGGCCCTAGCAAGTGTCACCTCACACCACATGATCCTTGCTCTCCGAGCCACATCGCGGTACGCGGCGAACTCGGGAAAGTAGCTGTCTAGATAGCTGTCGATGAGGGTGATGCGCCTCCAGAACTCCACGCCGACATATATGACACGTAGTGGCCATGAGCTTTAGCTACACCCAGTGTAAAACCCCAGCAGACTTGACACAGACGACTAGTACCCTCCCCCTAATATTCAAGCCCGCCCTACCCCCTAATATTTAAAAAACCCAAGAAACTGTAATATACCTATAATGGGGGGGTATTTCATATTGGGGGGTAGGGGGGTTTAATATTAGGGGGAGGGGATTAGTAGCTTTGGTGGTTTGGGAGCTGGGGAGCTCTCCTGACATGTCTGCGAATGCACCCCTAACTCGAAATCTCAAACTCAAACTCCTAACCTCGAAGGCCGAAGGCCACTTCAACCTCAACACAATCCATCCGGCATTCTCTCGAAGTTTATACCCGTTTTTTCCCCTGATTACTCCTGAGCGCCCCCCCACCATTTGACACCCTGAACCCTAAACCCTAAACCCCCTAAACCCTAAACCCTAAACCCCCCTAAACCCTAAGCCCTAAACCCCCTGGGCCCCTGACCTCCGATAGAGGCTCTTCGCCATCTTCGCCGCCAGGGCCTCGGCGCCCTGGTCGGGAAACTCCATGACCCAGCCTCCGGTGGAGTTTAAGGGTTTAAGGGTGTATAAGGGTTTAGAGGGTTTAGAGGGTTTAGGGTTAAGGGTTTAAGGGTTTAAGGGTTTAGGGTTTAAGGGTTTAAGGGTGTAAGGTGTAAGGGTTTAAGGGTGTATGGGGCTCTAGGGGGCTTTAGAGGGTGTAGGGCTTAAGGGCCATCACCAGCCTCCGGTGGGCTTCGGGGCTTCGGGCTCATGGCCTATGGGGTTTTAAAGGAACCCCAAAAAAAAGGGAGTAAGGGCCTACTCTGGGTCCTAGTTGGGAATTCGGTGCTTCGGGCTTCTAGGCCCATTGACTTAGTTGTCCAATCATAATATCCCAAAAAGGTGAAAGGTTCTCTACTCTCCTAGTAAGGTGAAAAGTAAAGCTCCTGTGGGCTAGACAGGCTTGCGGGATCAGAGCCCATAGAAAGCTAGTTCCAGATAACCTCAGCCTCAGGCATGCTTCTTCGGTGGCTAATGTACCCAGAGAGTCCAATAAATTAGGGGGTATACCTTAGATTATAAAGGGATCCTTAATATAAGTCTAAGGTATATTCCTTGTTTAAGGGCTATCGGGCTCTTTGGGTGCTGGTTAATGACAACCACCTGTATGTAAAGGGTGATCTTCTCAACGTTTGCTTGCTCTCTTCTTGTCTTCTCTTCGGAGGTCATGATCGCGGTCAACATCCTTTAATCCTACATGTCAGTTGGCTGTTCACTGGATTTCGTGTGTTCGCTCACTTCCGCCAAACCCGAGACCCTCAACGCTTTAGGGGAATGGCGGGATTCAGGGGTCTGGCGCTTTTAGTGGCTAGGGCTTGGTAAAGGGCTTGTTTATTTCGTTTAGGGTCGTACTCTAGGGCTACGCAAACCCAAAGTGACCTAAGTTTTGGGATTGTAGTTCAAGTGATTGGGCTTGTGGCGCTTTGCGGAGGAGTGCGCTACCCTGCTAGTCTTCAATGCTTCATTCAAGGTCGCCCATGCGATGTTGGCAGATGCTTCAGGGTTGCCCTAAACCCTAAACCCTAAACCCTAAACCCCAAACCCTAAACCCTAAACACCAACCCCTAAACCCTAAAAACCCTGGGGCTGCGGCCATCCTTCTCCCACCGGAAGATGTGCTTCATCTTTGCTCCCTGTTCTTGAGCTTCCTCCAAGGGGAGTCAACTCCATGAATCATGGTCCTTTTGGGGGTCCTTGTTACCAGGCGGCCCCTGTGTTTAGGGTATCCAAAAACGGACGCCGTAATTTGTCCAGGAATGCGCGAAGCCCGCGTTGAACCCCAAACTCCCAAACCCTCGTGGTCCTGGTCCTGCTAAACTTCCTGAAAAGAGGCCGTAAACCCTAAACCCTGAACCCCAATCCCCACACGTCAAACCCTAAACCCTCCTAAACCCTAAACAAAAACAATGACATGGTCCTGCTCAACCTCCTGGAAGTAGGCAAGGGTTCGCGCGCGTGTGACATTCAAGTCAGGAGAGAACAGCCTGGGATGTGCTTTCGGGCTTGTGCTTTCGGGTTTGGGGTTTGGGGTTTGGGGTTTGGGGTTTGGGGTTTAGGGTTACCCTCTCTACGTGGAGGTTCATGGGTATGTAGATTTGGGGGATAAGTCGTGCAACTCGGGTTGTGCCATGCTTACAACCCTACTGAGGGCACTTAAACCCGACTTCCCGGCCTACCGCTTCCCTCCCTCCTCTTTGTCCTTCACCCACTGGCTGGGGGGGGGGCTAGAGTCCTGCCAGTAAAGTATTTCTTGGGGACTTGCAGGGTTCGTTCAGGTGGAGTTTAGGGCTCAGGGGGAGGGATGGACAACACGTGGGCCGTTTCTGCCGAATCCAGCAAGTTTCAGCCTCTGCTGAGTCACTACAGGTTCATCGGCTGATCGCAGCGCTGCCGTCGCCGCCATAGGCAGCATCGCCCCAGGTCACCACCATCGTCAAAAATGGCAGCAAAAGCTCCGCAGGTAGCTTGGATCCGCTGCACCTCCATCAGCTGACTTTGCACAGCACTTCCGTCGCCACCACGTTCGGCATCGCCCCGAAGGGCAGCGAAAGAGAAGATGGTAGCTTGAATACGCCGCACATCCTTCAGTTGACCTTGCACGGCACTGCTGTCGCCGCCAAAGCCTGCAGGTCCCCAGGTCACAACCGACCCATCCCCCAGGATGGCAGCAAAAGCGCGGTAGCTTGGATCTGCTGCACATCCTTGGGCTGCTGCTGCACACCGCTGCTGTCGCCTCCATTTTCAGCCTCGCCCCAGGTCACAACTGACCCATCTGTCAAGATGGCGGCAAAACCCCAGGAAACCACCACAGAACCATCTCTCAGAATGGCCAGTCAGGCAGAACGTACTCAAAATGCAATCCTCGGCCAGCTACGCAACTGCCACGACGATAAGCGCAAGTGCGAGGGCTGCACATTGCCTGTTTCAATCTAGTCGTAGCGTCGTGGTCATCCGTAACATTCTCCATCATCATGCGAAACTGAATCGCTAAAAAGCTTGTGCGCAAGGAGCACTTTCAGATGTGTAAGCAAAAGATACAACGTGTTAGTCAAGTCGCGGTCTTCAACAGACGAGCCAACTCAGGAAAGGCCGCGTCCCAAAACTGACATGAAGTATCGACAAACACACTCTCTGTTGCATCAGCAATCAGCTGCACTTCATCTTTCTCCAAGCGGCTTTCGGAGCAGACCTTCTGTGAAGCACGTTGCCAGGGAAAGTCAATCGACTTTCCGAGCTCCTTATCTCCAGAATCTTTCCCCAGTAGTCATACACATCGTTTGCTGCACCTGGGAACCCTGACTGCCCGGGCGTCTGCATCGTCATCTTGTCCCAATAACTGAAGCAGGCATGGGTTCTCATCAGGTAGTGAAGTATCGTACAGAAAAAGCACAGCCTGTGGCTTGGATCTGCCTGACACCCTTCAGCTGACCTTGCACACCACTGCTGTCGGCACCATGTTCAGGATCGCCCCAGGCACCACAGACCCATCGCTCAGACTGGCCGCCAAAGCCGTTCGAGATGCTTGGATCTGCTGCACGTCCTTCAACTGGTCTGGCGAAGCACCACCGTGGCCAAAGTCCGGCCCACCCCAGGTCACCACTGATCCATCACCCAGAATGGCAGCAGAAGTCCAGCGAGATGCCTGGATCTGCTGCACGTTCTTCAGTTGACCTTGCACGGCACTGCTGTCGCCACCTTGGCCCATCTGGCCCCAGGTCACAACAGATCCATCGCCCAGAAGGGCAGCAGAGGCCCGCCTGGTAAGGTCAGCGTGTCACCAGACTGCAAACCCCGATTCTTCAAGCGCGGCTGCTCCGTCCAGAACGCCTCCGGAGGAGTCCAAGAGTCTGCCCCTCCCGACCGCCAGAGTCTTCTGCGCTCTGCTCCTCAAGGTTTCTATCGTCTCATCCGGTCCTGCTTCCAGGGAAACTGTCCTGCAACTCAGCAGGCCCCACTTCAATCGAAAGGGACATGAGTGAATGCAGCGTAACTGGGCTTTGGAAGCGTTTCCGTCACACTCGCGCAAGATTCCTAAGCCCTAAACGCCCTAAGCCAAATCGCAAGTGTCAGCTATCCGAACTACTGTGCTGGCTGCAGGCCGAGAAGAAGCAAGGCGTCGCGGGTTTTTGGGGGTTTGGGGGTTGAAGGTTTGGGGTCTCTAGGGTTTGGGGTTCAGGGGTTTAGTATGCCCTAAATCCTATGTCGACATAGGGCATCGGGGTTTCAGGATCTAGGGTTGGGGGTTTTGCGGATCAGTACTGGGTGTAGAAGTAGGGCACCCTTGGGTTATAGATGGTTCAAGTCCCTTCTTAGGGCACTTAACTCTACGTATTCGCCACCTATGAACTTTCTCAAGTCGGGTATCGGATTGAACTCTGCTGCTCAGAGGCAAGAAGGTCTCCGACTGCTTGGCGAAGACTTCCCAGGAGACCAAGAAGCGCGTTTCTTCTTCCTTCTCCTGAGCTCGCCCGCCCACTCCTTACCGAAAGTACCCATGTGAACTACAAGGTCTTGCGACCCGATGCGATGGTGTTGGCCTAGATTTGGCTGGCCCCCCCACCGCCCCGAAACCCCAAACCCTAAACCCTAAACCCCAAACCCTAAACCCTGAACCCTAGGTGAGAACCTTACGTAACATGGTACAACAATCCAGTGCCGCCCGGCGGCATCATCCAAGCGTCCCATCATGGCTTTGCTTGACGTGGAGCTGCCCGATTGACGCAGGAGCCGGTCCAATAGAGTGACCTATGGGGGTTGTAGGGGTTTAGGGTTTAGGGTTGTAGGGTTGTAGGGTTGTAGGGTTGTAGGGTTGTAGGGTTTAGGGTTTAGGGTTTAGGGTTTAGGGTTTAGGGTTTAGGGTTTAGGCTTTAGGGTTTAGGGTTTAGGGGTTCGGGTACCCTTAAACCTAACATGGGAATTCTGGACCGTGGTGGGCCCAGGCACCAAGTCCTCCAGATAGTTACGAGCTTCCCCGGCTTAGCATTAAAACAATTCCCTAACTTCAAGCCTCGCCTCTAACATTCCCCTCCTGCACTCTGAACCCTAAACACCTTAAATTCCTTCATAGCCTACAAACCCTAGAAGCCTCAAGTCTCGGCCACTAAGCCCTCAACCCTAAACCCTAAACCCTAAAACCATAAACCCCAAATCCTAAACCCTAAACCCTAAACCCCAAACCCCAAACCCTAAACCCTAAACCCCAGCCCTAAGCCCCACAAGCCCAGGCGCCATCGCCCCCAAGATGATGGCGCGCGTCCCATCGAAGCCGCGATGTCCAAAGGTGGCCCCGCAACTCATCGAGAAGTGCTGCGCGATGCCTTGGAAGGACTCCAAACCCTAAACCCCTAGACCCTAAACCCTAAACCCTAAACCCTAAACCCTAACCCGTAACCCTAAACCCTAACCCCCAAACCCCAAACCTTAAAGCCTAAACCAAGAAGCACGTGAGGGCTTAGGCTTGCAGGGCTCTACGAGACCCTCCTTGGGTTCCCACAAACGTTCAGGGTTAAGGAGTGGAGATGTCAGGCATGATGTCAGGTTTCAGTCCTCATTGCGAGCTCGGGAGGCACAAGACAAGCTGCTGAACTACAACCTCCCGCTCCAAACTGCAAACCCTCTACCCCAAGACCCTAAACCCTAAATCCTGAACCCTATATCCTAAACTCTAAACCCTAAACCCCAAACCCTAAACCTGCCTCTATATACTCCCCAACTGATCTTGTACCGCTTGGTCAACCTGCAGGTCTAGACACGCTTGACCACCAGAGCTGTATCAACCTGCAGGGCAGGGCCAGGTCTCACGGGTAGGGTTTAGGGTTTAGGGTTTAGGGTTTAGGGTTTAGGGTTTAGGGTTTAGGGTTTAGGGTTTAGGGTTTAGGGTTTAGGGTTTAGGGTTTAGGGTTTAGGGTTTAGGGTTTAGGGTTTAGGGTTTAGGGTTTAGGGTTTAGGGTTTAGGGTTTAGGGTTTCGGGCTTGGGTCCGCCGACCTTGCCGGCCGCGAGGTGGAGGGGGGGGGGGGTACCCGGTCCACTCTGCGGAGTTCCGTGACTGTGACGGTGCCCTTCAACTGCTGAGTGTGAAGGGTTTGGGGGTTTGGTGGCACCAATGGGCTTAGGGTTTAGGGTTTAGGGTTTAGGTTTTAGGGTTTAGGAGCTTTCTCGGCAACATGGGCCACAGCAGATCCCGGCGGTGGCCTGCTGCTCGGGGGTGGCGGCGGTGCCCCAAACCTCACAGGTTTAGGGAGGTCATGCAAGGCGCATGGATCGGGCCCTGCGCTGATGGCCGACGTCTTGGTGCTCATGGTTGCCCTCCCTCCCCACATGTGCACCTCTTTGAAGGAACTCTTTGCCAAAGGGCATCATCTTTCGCACCGACCCGCGCAAGAGAGATCGGCCCCAAGGGGACCGGCAACAGGCCTTGGGCAGGGTCGATGACCACTTGGAGATGAGACAAGCAACTAAACTCTATGGGTGGTTGTCAAATGATGGTCACCCATATGACCCACTGGGCACTAGCTGCACAACAGCTTTTGGCCAGGCTGCGGGTGAAGGTGTGCTGAACCAAGGCGATCTTCAGGAAGTGTGCAAACCGAAGGTTTCCACCTTGGCGAAGGCGTCGCTTAACGGTCGTGGCCCCGCGACGTCTTGTAGACGCCAACATCGCAAAGAGCGTCAGCAAAGGGCACGCAAAAATGAACGAACGATTCAGCATGCACTGCAGCGGTTTGCAGAAAACCCTGAAAACCATACTTGGCAGTTCATGGGTAGTTGGTAGTTTAAGCCTACTTAAGCGTGCTTCTGACCTTACTTGAAATTAATACCTACCCATCAAGACGTGTCGGTTTAGGGCTCTGGCAACCCTGAACCCTACTCCTGAAGACTGTACCCTAAACCCTAAACCCTAAAACCCTAAATCCTAAACCCTAAACCCTAAACCCTAACCCTAAACCCCAAACCCTAAACCCTAAGCCCCCTAAGACTAAACCCCAAACCCTAAACCCTAAGCCCTCTAAGATCCGTGCTCAAGTTGTCTAACTGTGCCAGGAGTTGGTCAGCAATCTTCAGCGCAGCCAAGGCCTCGGGCATACCTTTGGCCAGCTAGGGTTTAGGGTTTAGGGTTTAGGGTTTAGGGTTTAGGGTTTAGGGTTTAGGGTTTAGGGTTTAGGGTTTAGGGTTTAGGGTTTAGGGTTTAGGGTTTAGGGTTTAGGGTTTAGGGTTTAGGGTTTAGGGTTTAGGGTTTTTAGGGTTTTTAGGGTTTAGGGTTTTTAGGGTTTAGGGTTTAGGTTTAGGGTTTAGGGTTTAGGGTTTAGGGTTAGGGTTTAGGGTTTAGGGTTAGGGTTTAGGGTTTAGGGTTTAGGGTTTAGGGTTTGGTAGGGTTTAGGGTTTAGGGGGTTAGGGTTTAGGGTTTAGGGTTTAGGGTTAGGGTTAGGGGGGGGGGGGGGGGGGGGGCGGGGGGTCATTTTCTACGCTTGGGGGCAGGGTTTGGGATTCAGGGCTTTGCAATCAGGAGAGTCAGACATACCCTAAACAGGGGTTATGGTTCTAACCTCTTGAAACCCCAGTTTCCCTTCTTGCAAACGCAGTTCTAGCTGCCCAGGAATTAGGAATTTAGGAGACTGATTGTAAAAAGATATTTAACTGAACCAAGAGCCTCATTCCTTGTGAGTCAGACTAGTCCTTACTAAGTTTCTGACTCCTGTGTTGAGGGGCATGGCGGTTTATTAGGGTGTGGGGGCTAAACCACCGAAAACCAGAAACCCCAAAGCTTCAATCCCATAAGCCTTGCGGCTGGCCTGGTGTGATTTCGGCTTTAGGCTGTTGGGTAGTTAGCTTGACCAGAATGCGCCTGATGTCCAAGTGACCCCTTAAGCCTGAACCCTAAGCCCTAAACCCTAAACCCTAAACCTTGTGCCACAGCTGCTTGTCACCTTGCTGGGAAGAAGGTCGAAGTTGACTGGCGGCAGCTGGGTCATGTCAATCGCGCTGCCTCAACCGTCACTTTTTTGGGTTCGGGGTTTCGGGGGGTACACATCGTAGACTTTAGGATATCCGAAATACTCTCCTGTCGACCCTTAACTATCCGGGAGTCCCTAAACCCTAAACCCTAAACCCTAAACCCTAAACCCTAAACCCTAAACCCTAAACCCTAAACCCTAAACCCCCGAAACCCTAACTCCACAAGGGGTGTGCAGGGAGTTTTGGCCTCGCGCCTTCCTTGCCATCAAGCTCCTCACGGAGGAGACGCTCGAAGAGGGGGAAGATGCCGCTGGCGTCGTCCACGGGTGGCGCCTGAAGCTGCGGGGTTTAGGGTTTGGGGTTTGGGGTTTTTAGGGTTTAGGGTTAGGGTAGGGTAGGGTTAGGGTTTAGGGTTTAGGGTTAGGGTTTAGGGTTTAGGGTTTAGGGTTTAGGGTTTAGGGTTTAGGGTTTAGGGTTTAGGGTTTAGGGTTTAGGGTTTAGGGTTTAGGGTTTAGGGTTTAGGGTTTAGGGTTTAGGGTTTAGGGTTTCTGGTTTAGGGTTTAGGGTTTAGGGTTTATGGTTTAGGGTTTAGGGTTTAGGGTTTAGGGTTTAGGGTTTAGGGTTTAGGGTTTAGGGTTTAGGGTTTAGGGTTTAGGGTTTAGGGTTTAGGGTTAAACCCTAAAGCCTTGAAGCCCTAAACCCTAAACCCTTAAAGCCCCGGCAAATTTCTGAGCCCCCCCCCCGCCTTAAGCCCCGCCAACCACCACAGCACCCTAATCCCGTGTACATCCTGAACTCCCTGTACACCCTTCGAGCCCTTACAACCCTTTACGCCCTCTCAACCCATAGAGCCCTTTACCCCCTAAGCCCTTTAAGCCCTTAAAGCCCTTAATGCCCTTCAAGCCCCTAAAGCCCGTAAAACTCTTAAGCCCGTTAAAGTCCTGAAAGCCCTGTTAAGCCCGTTTGAAGCTCTTGAAGCCCTTGAAGCCCTTAAGCCCGTCAACCCTTACACCCTTAAACCCTGCACCCTTAAATCCTTAAACCCTACACTCTTAAAGCCCTACAAACCCTTAAACCCTTAAACCCTTAAACCCTTAAACCCTTAAACCCTTAAACCCTTAAACCCTTAAACCCTTAAACCCTTAAACCCTTAAACCCTACTGTACACCGGCAGCTGTTCACACCATCCCACTGTGCTAAAGAGTTGTGTAAGTGAGCTGCACTTCCAGTGCCACTGCAATACCCAGCTTGGAAAAAAAGTGTCACTAAATCCTCTACGAAACCCTCTACGAAGCCCCACGTCGTAAGAGGCAAGGGTTCCTCTTCTAAACCCCATACCAAACCCTCTACTCAACCCCCTACTAAACCCGCTACTTCATCTACTAAACGCTATACCAAACGCTACTAAACGAAGCCCGAAACCCTAAGCCCTAAACCCCTTACCCTAAAACTCTAAGCCCTAAGCCCTAAGCCCTAAGCCCTAAACCCCAAACCCTAAACCCTAAATCCTAAACCCTAAACCCTAAACCCTAAACCCTTAACCCTAAACCCTAAACCCTAAGCCACCACGCAGGCCATTTTCCCGCAGAGCCCCTGAGGCCCGAGCCGGAGTCGCGGCCTCCAAGCCGGAAGCAGTTCAGGGTTTAGGGTTTAGGGTTTGGGGTTTAGGGTTTAGGGTTTAGGGTTTAGGGTTTAGGGTTTAGGGTTTAGGGTTTAGGGTTTAGGGTTTAGGGTTTAGGGTTTAGGGTTTAGGAGGGGATTTAAGGGATTTAGGAGATTTAGGGGATTTAGGGCAAGTTTAGGGTTTAGGGATTCGGGTCGGTTTGACACTTAAGGTTGAGGAGTTTAGGGTTTAGGGATTAGGGTCGGTTTAAAGTTTAGGGTTTTGGAATTAAGAGTTCAGAGCTCAACGAATTCAGGGATTTCTAAGGTTTGGAGACGCAGGGGTTATCGTTTGGGGCTTGTACTCCTCTACTGCATGTCTAAACCCTAAACCCAAAACCCTAAACCTTAAACCCCACACCTCCTCAGGTCCGGCCCTAAACCTTGGACCCTGAACCCTAAACCGAACCCCGCCTGTAAACCTCTGAACCTAAACCCCAAACCTCAACCCAAATTCCCTCTCCCCCCCAAAAAAAAAACCAAAAAGGTAAGCCCCCCCAAACCCCAGCAGTTGCCTTCGTGGCGTGCGGAGTCCCCTTCCCTGTGGCCAGGTCCAGGAGCGGAGGCTTTGTGGAGCTGTCCTGTTTGGGGCTGGCCTCTAGGCTTGTAAGGCTCAAGGGTGTGGGGTTTTGGGGTTTAGGGTTTTTGAGGGCTTACCACAGGACCGCAGAGGACCGCAGGACCCGGAAGTTGGGCGCAGCCCAGGGATGTACGAAGCAGGGGTCGAAGGCCCTAAACTCCCGAATTCCCTACCAAGCACCTGTAAGTTGGGGTCTGGGGATGCAACCGTTCAGCAGCCCTGATGTCGTCCAAAGGCAGGTCGAGGTTGAGGGAACTAAAGCGCATGGGGTTTTCGACCTCGGAGAGAGGGCTCAGGGGCTCAGAAGGTTAAGGCTACGGACATTAGGTTTTAGGGCTTCGGGCTGAGGGTTTAACAGCCCCAGCTCCTCGCTACTCGTCTTCTGCATCAACTTGGTCTCGACCTTGCGGTGAAGATTTTTACATGGGGGGAGGTTTCAAGGCCGGGCTTTGCCTCAGAGGCAGCACCCCCTGAAGACGGCCCAAACGGCCCCCAAACCCCTGCAAACCTACAGGCGTAAGGAAAACCCTGAACCCTACCGGGTTCAACCCTAATCCCCTCTGGGTTTGTGACAAATCCCCCAAACCGTGCCAGGGCGTTGGGGTTTAGGGAACCCGCACTCGGGGCGTGGGGTTTAGGGTTTAGGGTTTAGGGTTTAGGGTTCAGGGTTTAGGGTTTAGGGTTTGGGGTTTGGGGTTTGGGGTTTGGGGTTTGGGGTTTGGGGTTTGGGGTTTAGGGTTTAGGGTTTTAGGCGTTTCGGTTTTTAGGGTTTCAAGGTTCAGGGTTTACCGGTTTGCCAGCCCCCCAACTACCCTTTATCCATGATCACGGGGTATAGAAGTCAATTTATTAACGGGTTATTTGGGGTGTGCGGGTAATGTAGGGGCCTGATACATAATCAATAGGCTTTGGGGGGTTCCTATATTATAGTAAAAAAGGGACCCTAAGGGGATACTTCTTCCGACACCTAACCCTAAACCCTAAACCCTCGCGGATGACTCAGCAGCTGGTTTGTGGCATGGGTTCAAGGTCTACAGCACAGGAGCCCTTGCCACCTGCAGGACTTATTTTTTCGATAGTAGTCAACATGTATAGCATACAACGAGAGAAGTCCACATGTATAGTGTACAGTACTACTGAAGATGTCATAGGACAAGAACTCAGATGTTGTTTGTTGTGTTGTTCCTGCTTGGTGGAAAAGAGAACCCTGCGTAACCCCGCTGTGGAGCTTCCTGCCCACGCGAGGGTTATGAGCCCAACGCTAAGTAAAAGGGCCCTGTAGAAAGTAGACCTTGCCATGGCAAACTTCCCGAACCCCTTCTGGTCAGATGCAGTACAGCAGGAATTTCGCCGTGCACAACAGGTCGTGCAAGAGGACCCTGGGGAGAGAGGTGCAGCCATAAGGGAAGGCGATGAATCTGAACGTGAACCGCCGTATGAGCTTGGACCTCACGCCCAGGAAACTCCTGAGGCCGGAGCAGGAGATGCTGTTCCGCAGGAGAGTGTCCCACAGCCTGCAGAAGAACTACGTAGTATCAACCCTGCGCAGCAGCAGGAACCGGAGGCACAAGTTGCCCGGGATGCATCACCAGGTCACTACAGCGTTACTGGATTGAGTGAGTTTTCGGCTATGGAACGTGGTACAATGAAAGGCCTCGAAGCATTGGGTCTGAGAGAAGTTGATGACAGAGAGTTAGTTCCTGATTATTCAGCGCCGCCTGCTGAGACCCAGTCCGGGAGCAGAGATCCTTTTGGCGATCTGGCGTCAATGCTGCGTGTGCTGATGCAAGGCCAGCAGTCTTTGGTGGAGCGAATGGATAAGCTGGAGAGCTCCAAAGCATCGTCGTCGTCTGCGTGTGCAAGCTCTAGTGTCCCTGAACCACGTCCGAAAGCTGTGTTTCCTCCTCAGTTCGTTGGCATACCAGCTGTGACAGGCAAGCCGGCTGACCTTGGGGAAGCTGGGACGGGGTCGGGCGGGAGAGGGGGTCAAATGGGACCACCAACTGAGGCCCAGGCCCAGGCTCCAAGTGCGGGTGTGGTGGATCGCGCTCTAGATGAGTGGTTCGGTGATAAGTTGTACCCCGCGCGTGGCAGCCACGCTGCAGGTCGTGAGTTGCTTGAGCGCTGTGCGGAAGATAAGGCTAAGCTGGACGATGAAGCTGATGCCGAAAACCGCCCCATTAAAATGGTTGAGCTTGTCTTTGTTGAACCCCTTGACTCCAAAGGTCCGAACGAAGTTGCGCATGCTACTGCCCGGATTTGTGCGCAGCTTGAGGTGCTGAAGTTGCCGATTGCGCGAATCCATACAGACGCAGGGTCCGAGTTCATCTCGACACCATTTAGGCGTTTCGTTGACGCGCGTGGCATATTGCACACTGCAGCTGCGCCCCAAGAGCACAACAGCAACGGCAGGGTTGAAAATGTAGTACGCCGACTAAAGCAGCAGGTTCGTACTATTCTGCTAGCTAACGCACATCCCCCCGATAAGTGGGCCTGCGCCGCAAGAGCGGTCGCCGCGAGGTGGCGGTCAGACACGCTTGCCCGCTTGGGATGGCCACAGCCCACGTTGGCACCTTACGGCACTAAAACACAGATACTTACTAGGACATGGCATCGCCGACGTCAGTCAGAGTGGAAGGCCCGTGCCGAAGACGGTATTGTGTTGTGCCCCGCCAGCCTTGTAAAACATGGCTATGTTGTGTTGGTCGGTGACATGTTGAAGCTTGCGACGAAGTTGTTTCACGGCGACAGCCCAAACTTACAGGTAGTTGCCACCAATCCTGATGGCAACGATCCACCGTTTGAAGAGGGAGAGCTGCCAGGCCCAGTGCGCCGGCATAGTGCCAAACGGCCCGTTGTGCTTGCAAAAGTTGGTTGCGAACGCCGGGGAACACCCCAGGCCGTTGACCAATGTGCTCGTGAGCTTGCTGCTACAGCGCCGTTTGATGTTGATGCGGCTTTGGCCTTTGTTGCTCAGCTGTCTCTTTCTGACCTTGACGCGTCGCGTGATAATGGCAAGCGCCTACACTCTGGCAAGCATCATGTGTTTGGTCAGTTTGTGCATGGTGGCGTGTCAGGTGTGACCAAGAACACGAAGCGTTACTCAGGTGTTGCAGCGTTGTTGACCAAGCTTGTGCGGCATGCTGTGCCACATGCTGAGTTTACTACCGTTGTTTTGAGTACTGACGCTGAGGCAGTGTTGCACCGTGATGTTCACAATCATCCGTTGTACCCAAACCACATAGTTACTGTGCAAGCGCCGTCTAGTGGCGGTGGCTTGTGGGTGCAAACTGTCAGTGGTGATGAGCAAAGTGGACCAGCGGTTTGCAAAACGCTTCCTACAGGACAAGTTGCGCAAGGACAAGTTTTTCCCTTAGGACAGCCGTTCCAGTTCAACTCGCACCGGTGGCATTGCACTGAACCGTGGCCATGTGGAGAGCATCGAGTTGTGCTCTCTGCTTACACGGTGAGCCGCCCGGATAAGCTCAAAGGAGCGGAGCGTGCGGAGTTGACAAGCCTGGGGTTCAACGTTCCGCCACAAGAGCAGTTTTCCAATGTTGCTGTTGCACAGCAAGGGGGAGCCACCCCTCTGAAAGAGCTTGAAAATCCCAAAAACCTTAAAAATAGCATAATCCAAAACCCAAAAAAGCTTGAGAGTGAAGGCTGAAGAGCAGGCCGCCGCGTGTACCTGTAGTTGCTGTGAGCGTGACTGTGTTGTTTGCAGCAAGTTGTTTGTGAAGCTTGACGCCGTGTGCTTTGCTGGGGTGCAGCCAGAGGCAACCGTTGAGCGTGAGGTGTCTGCCGAGCCAGACCTGTCCATGAGCGTACCTTGCTGTTGTGTGGTAGGGTGCGAGGAGTTCGAAGCGCAGTTGTTTTTCGACAGTTTTCGGCCAACTAGCCTTGAAGACACGCCAGACAGAGCGTGTGACGAGGAGGCCTATGAGCAAGAAGTTGAGCAGGCTCTGTTTTTAGAACCGCGCGAGCTTGAGGGTGACGCGTGGGCGCTTGAAGGGCTGCTTAACGAGCACAGTGTGGTGAGCAAGCTGATCGCCCATGAGCGACAAGAGTTCATCACAGCCTTTGAAGAGCATGGCCTAAAGGAGGCCTGTGAGGGCACCATCCTCTCTGAGCTGCTCGTGAAGCGTGAGGAGTTGGAGTGCGAGTTGCGTGCCTTGAGCTTGCGTGACGAAAGTGCGGTTGCTGTCTGCGTGTGTGAAGCATCCTTTCCGGAAACTCTTGATGAGAACGCGGTTCAAGAGGACACGCCGGAGCGGGTGTTGCAGACCAAGATCGTACCGAACTGGCAAGTTCTTCAAAACTTCGAGGTGTGGCGACCAGCAGTCGTCGCAGAGTTCCTGTCCCTAACTGAGGACAAAGAGGCGCTTGAGCCTGTGACCCAGGAGAGGCTGGACGAGTTGAGCGCGAAGGGTGTGAAGGTCACTGTCATTCCCTCAAAGCTTATCTGCAGTATCAAGGCCCCCAAAGGTAGGCTCAAAGCCCGCATAGTAGCTTGTGGTAACTTTCTTGGTGCGTGCCTAGGAGAGTCAAAGGCCCAGCGGAAACATGACCTCTACTCTAGTGGAGTTGACCTGACTCACCTGCGCATGTTATTAGCGTATAGTTCACGTCGTGGAATGCCTGTCTGGTCAGTAGACATCAAGACTGCTTTCCTGAACTCAGAACTGTTACCTAGGAACCGTGAGGGCGCACAAGAAGCAGTAGCTCACGCTGGAACTGCTCACGCGGTCCGCCGGGACTCGCCGGAGAGCGAGAACCCAGCCGAGTACGTTGTCCTGAACCCTCCACGTATCCTAGTGTCCAAAGGAGTCGTGCCTGTAGGTACTTTCCTCATAGTGAAAAAGGCAGTTTACGGTCTTGACCAAAGTCCAAGAGACTGGGGTTTCACTAGAGACGCTGAACTTCGTACCCTGAAAATTCCCTGGAAAAGCAAGCTTTTGAAGTTAGTGCAGTCTCTTGCTGACGAGTGCGTTTGGTTTGTTGTTGACGTTGAGACAGTTCTCGTTCAGGACCCAGACTTTCCTGTGCCTGCGCAGTCCCAGGAAGTGCTCGGGTGGATCGCTGTCTACGTTGACGATATTCTTGGGTCAGGTATAGAGGATTTAGGCGAGGGGGTCATTAGGGCAGTTTGTGAAAAGTGGGCGTGTTCTGACCCAGAGAAGGTTGGAAGTGACCCGTCGAATCCAGTTCGCTTTTTAGGACTAGAGCTGTACTGGTCAAGGGAGGGCAGGTTGGTTGTGACTCAAACCGCTTACGCAAAGGACTTGCTGAGTAGGTACACCAACGAGTTTGTCGCTTCTGTGCAGCCTCTTCCGCAAGGACTGGAGGACCCTGTTGCCGTCCCTAACCCCAACGCCGAAAGCATTAGGAAGTGCCAACAAGTTGTAGGTGAACTGCTGTGGTTGTCGATTCGTACTAGGGTTGACCTTTGCTACCCCGTTTCCAAGCTTGCTCAGTGGAGCACAAAGGACCCTGAGTTCACGTTTAGGCAGGCCCTGCAGGTTCTAGGTTACTTGTCTGTGACGCCGTCGGTAGGTCTTGTTTTCGCAGGGCCAAAGGACAGGGATGAGCACAACCTTGTAGGAGCACAAGACTACATGCACGTGCTGCAGGCATACACAGATGCGTCGCACGCACCAGGAGGTGATAGGTCTCATGAGTGCACCGTGCTTCGCTGTGAAGGGTCTACTGTTGGTTGGGTCAGCACAAGGCAGCCATTTTGCACGCAGTCTTCATGTGAAGCAGAACTTCTCTCCACTACTACTGGCAGTAACTATGCAGTTGCACATGTAGGACTTGCTCGTGAACTGTGGCAGCATGAACCAAGGGTGTTTGTGGCAAACGACAACCTGAGTGCTATCACAGTGATCAACAGCCCCACCGTTTCTTGGAGAACCCGTCACCTGAAAATAAGGGCTAGAGTCCTGAAAGAGAGGTCCGACATGAAATTGCTCGTTTTCGTGCATGTAGGTGGAGACAAGAATGGTGCTGATATAGGGACTAAGGCACTTGGCCCGCAGAGGATCAAGACGTTGATGGCAGTGCTGGGAATGTCCGCGCAGGATCCGCCTGCCGAAACCACTAAGGCAAAATCCGTTCAGCACGTGAAGGATTGCCTAAGGGCAGTCATTTTGGCTTGTTGCCTGTGCAACGCCAGAGCCACTAAGGACCAGGACAGGACCCAGAGTAGTGAAGACTGGTCTCTTGTAGTGTTTGCTGTGCTAATCTCAATCACGTCCATTGCAGTTTGGGAAACATGTAAGGCTTGTTTGAGGGCAGTGTTTCGTCTTGCCGAGGAACTCCTCAGGCCGAGACTCCCAGCCCCAGAACCTGAAGAGCTTTTCATCCCTGAACAGCCCGAAGATGAGTATGAAGGCCCAGATCCTGATGAGGCCCCCGTTGCTCGTGTTAGGGATCCCGTTCCCGCAATGACCCCTGAAGAAGGCTTGAGGCGAAGGCCCCCGAGACCTGTAGCGCAGCAGGAGCCTGATGTAGAGCCTCAAGGCCGCCCTATCACATTTGCCTTTGCTGATGATGAGGTTCAGGTGTTTATGCCAGGCCCAGCAGACGCGCCAGCGAACCCGCCTGAGCCTATCCACAGAGACGTAGTCGCCCAGCCTAGAGGCCCATTGCAAGCAAGGCCCCTACGGCTCAATCATCCACCTGATCCGCCCTATATCCTCAGGGTCGGCTGGCCCGCCCCCACGCTGCAGCCAACTATGAGGGAAATGCGGCTGACGAGGACATCATGGGGTGGAGATCTATCCACACTTTTTCAGGCACCGCCGCCAGAGTTTCGACAGGACTTCTTTCAGTACGATGCAGAGAGACCAACTGTCTTAGTACGCTGGCACGCTGTCGTGAGAGTTCGTCGCTTCGACCCAGCGCAGACCAGGTTGCCCGTTCCTCTGGGAGCACTCACAGGCCGCAGGAGGACGCTAGCCATATATGCAGCTGGTGAGCGACAGTATTATGATGATAACTGGCGAAACCCAGAAGCTGCTCGCCGGTACCATGAACACGAGTGGCGTGGTCGCACTGAACTTGAGGTCGATGTGCGACGCCTTTACCCAACAGGGTAGATGAGTTCTTGCTTCATCCATGCCGGGGAAACACTCCAGGCCGGAGTGGAGCATTCGAAGCCCATTTCTTCAACGAAGCATTTTGCTTCTAAGAGGCTACGCTTGAGCCTGCCGGGAAAGCATCCCAGGCCGCAGGATCCAGTGAGAGCCCTCTTTGTCGTTATGGTGATGAAGCTCGTTTGCCTCCCATAGTACAGTTGGTGACGTGTCACCAAGGGGGAGCGCGGATGACTCAGCAGCTGGTTTGTGGCATGGGTTCAAGGTCTACAGCACAGGAGCCCTTGCCACCTGCAGGACTTATTTTTTCGATAGTAGTCAACATGTATAGCATACAACGAGAGAAGTCCACATGTATAGTGTACAGTACTACTGAAGATGTCATAGGACAAGAACTCAGATGTTGTTTGTTGTGTTGTTCCTGCTTGGTGGAAAAGAGAACCCTGCGTAACCCCGCTGTGGAGCTTCCTGCCCACACGAGACCCTAAACCCTAAGCCGATAGAATCCAAGCATTAGGGTTCAGGGTTTCGGGTTTTCAGGGTTTAGGCGCCCGTGGCCTCGTCCACCTGCTTCCTCACGGCGCTGAGCGCATCCAGGCCAAGCAGTGGTCGACCACCCTGGTTTAGGGTTTAGGGTTTAGGGTTTAGGGTTTTTTTTGGTTCAGGGTTAAGGGTATAAGGTTTAGGGTTTCTGCTTTAGGGTTAGGGGGGGCTTTTCGGGCTCAGAGGGTTCTTAGAGACTAGGGGTTTAGGGTTTAGGGTTTAGGGTTTCATGTCGCGGCCTGTAGTAGAAATCAGGGGCTTTGAGGTTTAGTGTTTAGGTGGTTCTTCGGTGGCGAAATGCCTCAGCCCTCTTCCCCCAAGGCCACGAACAACCTGGGCCCACGAAACACAGCAACGCAAGCAGGAATGCAGAAAGACATCCTCAAATCAAACCCGGTACAAACCCTAAACCCTAAACCCTAAACCCTAGACCCTAAACCCTAAACCCTAAACCCGGCACCTCCTGTTGAGTGGAGAGCTTTGCTGCGGTGAAGGCCAGCTGGCGGCAGAGCATCCGCACCAAGGTGCGATCCGCCGTGCTCAGTTCCAGAACAGCCTTCCAAAGGGGTCAGCTCTGTTCTAAGCCCGGTCTAGGGTTTGGGGTTTAGGGTTTATGGTTTAAACCCAACCCTACACCCTAAACTCTAAGCCGACATACCCATAAGGGTGCCCTGATCATTTGGAACCAAGCCCTGTTGCTTCTGATGCGCACATCGGTCTTCCCCGCGCGCAGCAAGAGACACGGCGGGTCCCGGATTCGAGTCTTGGAGGGTTTAGGGTCTAGGGTCTAGGGTTTCGGGTTTAGGGTTTGGGGTTTAGGAGGTCTGCGATTCAAAGCCAAAGGATGAAGGGCCGACCCCAAGCCCGAGCCCGAACATCCTGAACTCCAAAACCTCAACAAAGCAATGACTTGGATGTTCCCCCTTATACTAACAGCTCCTTCATAGGGATTGCAATAGGTACCATAATCCCTATTCAGGACTGTTCGTATAAGGGGAACCATCCTAACCCTAAACCCTAAACCCTAAACCCTAACCCTAAACCCTACACCCTAAACCCTAAAGGACTGTTCGTATAAGGGGAAACCTCAACAAAGTCATGTTACCCGATGGCTGACTGCTAGAAGTCGCCTTCACGTCGCCGGCCGCCAGGTCGAGCAGCGAGCTCCTGGAAGGGTTTTTTGGGGTTTAGGGTTTAGGGTTTAGGGTTTAGGGTTTAGGGTTTAGGGTTTAGGGTTTAGGGTTCGTGGGATGGGACCGCTGAGCTGTCTCGCACAAGTCGAGGCGGACTGGAGGCTACCAATTGCTTATGAAGCCCCAAGAATATACGGCATTCTTCCCGAAAAGGGCAATGTAGGGATCAATGTCGTTTGTTTCTTGGGTTTTTTTTCAGCAAATAGTAGCCCTAAACCCTAAATCCGAAACCCTAAACCCTAAACTAGGGTGCCATGTGTCCTGAGACAGAACTTCACCAGCTTCGTTCGCGGCTTCGTGAGGCCGCACCTGGCTGCACATTGAGAGGCTTTTGGAAAAAATCAGGGGTTTAGGGGTTTAGGGGTTTAGGGGCTTAGGGGTTTAGGGGTTTAGGGGTTTAAATTTAGGGGTTTAAATTTAGGGGTTTAGGGTTTAGGGTTTAGGCACCTGCGCAGAAGATAATGCATGGCGTCCAGCAGGCATCTGTGAAAGTTGTTCCGCGAGCGCCCGTAGACCTGGCCCAAGCGACTGGGAAACTCTACACACTCGTAGCTGATAACCCCTCTTGAATGCCAAGATGAGCCCCGAGACCCGTAAACTCCCCCCAAGCCCCAAAACCCTCCCCTCCAAGCCCTAAGCCCTAAGCCCTAAGCCTTCAACCGCAAACCCTAGACTCTAAACCCCAAACCCCAAACCCCAAACCCCAAACCCCAAACCCTAAACCCTGAACCCCAAACCCTAATCCCCTCCAAGAGCTGGGAAGCCCGGCCGGCGATCGCCAGTCGTAGGCCGGATCCTCCCCTTCGGGCTTCTTCTCGGAGGCCTCAAAGGCACGAGACACGCCCCCCAGGGCCAAGAAGGAGCTTCTTCCAAGGTTTCGGGTTTAGGGTTTAGGGTTTGGGGTTTGGGGTTTGGGGTTTAGGGTTTAGGGTTTAGGGTTTAGGGTTTAGGGTTTAGGGTTTAGTAGATCTAGGGTTTAGGGGGGCTTGAGGATGTCCGGCTCGCCTCCCTCACTTGCTCCAGGGGGGCGGAGGCCATGAAGGGCAAGAAGAAGTCGTAGGTCAACTGAGGGCTGGTCTTGTTCCTCAGTGGCACTTGGTCTAAGGGCTTAGGGTTTAGGGTTTAGGGTTTAGGGCTTCACTTGCTTTAAGGGCTTAGGGCTTCTAGGGGTTCTACCTTGGACCCTTAAGGTTGTACCCTTTAGGTTTTGGGGGCCTCCCCTAAAGAAGTATAAGGGTAACATTAGGAGTAGATTAAGGAGTAGATTAAGGCGAACATTTAGGGGCACAACCTTATGGATACGAGTCTTCATCCCTTGAGGGTTGAGGACCCCTAGACCCTAAACCCTAAACCCTGAACCCTACACACCCGCCAGCCAAAACCCCAGAGTGCAAACGACCACCCAAGCAAATCCGAAAAATGACAGGAGAGAGTCTTCACTGTCCGATGATATGGGCCCTTACATGGAAACCCCTTCTGTACCCTTATTTTCCCTATACAACCCAAGTCAGAACCCTTTAAAGAGGCAAAGGGACCATATTAGGGACCCATGAAACTACCCTGAGTACCAAGCACCAAAAGTAGAGTTTTTTCGGTCACTGAGGGCTGCTAGGGATGTCAGGGTTGCTGGAGTTCTTGGGGTCATTGTTGCTAGGGTTATTAGGGCTGCCCTCCGCCCAAACCCCGGGCCCTCGACTATGAACTATCAGCAAATGAAGGCCCCAAAGTCTACACCCTCGAAAGCAATCTAGAAACTCTGGCGCCCTTTTCTGTAAAGCAACTAGCTCACCAAGCTCAAAGCAGCATCAATAGCACCGAGGACACTGCGAGCCTTTCTTACACTACCCACGAATCCTCCACAGATAAAGCCAAAGCCTCCAAGTACCGTATTTTGGGGGAGAGGGGGCGGGGGTTCGCAGAATCAAATTGGGCGAACCTACTTCGGCGGTTCCGAAAATAACGCGCGTTCTACTGGTTTTGGGAGAGTGCAATGGGTACCCCCGCGCCTAAAGCCCTTAAAGCTTGACCCTTAAAGCCCTCAACCCTAAACCCTTAAAGCCCTCCCCATTACCGTATACGGGCTGACCCGGACCAAGGGGCTCATTCACATCGGGCAGGTTTGTTGCCTTGGCAAGTCGATCACAATGGCCGGGTCCAATTCGGAGCTTAGGCCGACTTAGAACCCAAAGCGCCCAATACCCCTCAATTAAGGAATATGCCCTAAATCAATCATACTAAGGATCCCTATGATGATCCCTGGAAAGCCCATTATCATCCCCCAAACCCACCTTACTAACCCTACTTTACTAAGTCAAAAGAGCTTCCAAGTCGAGACGAACCAATTTACGCAAGGGAGGGGGGGGGGGGTCTACACCCTAAACCCTAAACCCTAAACCCTAAACCCTAAACCCTAAACCCTAAACCCTAAACCCTAAACCCTAAACCCTAAACCCTAAACCCTAAACCTACTTGAAGGTTCTTGAAGGTTCATGGGTAAATAGAAACAGAGTAGGGTTGCAGGTACCCGAATCAGGGTCGTAACCAACTACATCCCAAGCTACCCTACTTCGAACCCACTTAGAACAACCCTTTGGGGGCCTTCGGGTTTTTGAGGGTTTAGGGTTTTCCTTTGTTTAGGGTTTAGGGTTTGGGGCTTAGGGTTTAGGGTTTAGGGTTTCGGGCTGTTAGGGTTTAGTGGTGGGTCAGAGGTCCAAGGCTGTCCAGGGTCACGCCGCCGTCTGAGTTTGGGGATGACGGTTTAAGGGGTTTAAGGCTTACTTGGTAGCCCAGGAGGCATATTATTACAACGAGGGTACCCTTTTTGGGCTTGGTTCCTTTACTATAAGGGAACCTTGAACCCAAAAAAGGGAGAAGGGTCCCTCTAGGGTTTAGGGTTTAGGGTTTAGGTGTTTAGGGTTTAGGGTTTTGGGTTTAGGGTTTAGGGTTTAGGGTTTGGGGTTTGGGGTTTAGGGTTTAGGGTTTAGGGTTTAGGGTTTAGGGTTTAGGGTTTAGGGTTTAGGGTTTAGGGTTTAGGGTTTAGGGTTTAGGGTTTAGGGTACCAAGTTTCGGCTTGAGGTTTTCGGGCTTTGTGTTGCAGCGTGCACTGTGGTGAGTTTGCCGCCCAAGGCCATGGTATGCACCTGCTTCTGTCGCAATCGGCCCTCAAGTATGCACTTCCCTGTAGGGGCTGCTCGAAAGCAGCAGATACCTGTGATCATCGGATTCCAAGAAAAGGCCCTAAACCCTAAACCCTAAACCCCAAACCCTAAGCCCTAAACCCTAAACCCTTAACCCGCTTTGAGATCCAGGTCTCCACCAGCAGGGCCCACCAGGCTTCATCGAGCGCCTTGCTCCTGACCCGCGCTCACGCTTCCGAGCTACCGTTTAGGGTTTAGGGTTCAGGGTTTAGGGTTTAGGGTTTAGGGTTTAGGGTTTAGGGTTTAGGGTTTGCTGAATTTCGAGTGCATCATGTTGTTTTCATTTGGGCAGGGGCGGGGGAGGGTCCTTCTTCCATCTTACAGGAGCTACGTATCACAGGGTGCATCACACGGTGCATCTATATACACTGGCCGCAGTGTTAAAGGCTCGCCTGGGAAGGTTCTCCAGGACGATCGGCCGGAACTTGATCTTCGGAGGTGCGGCCGCAGTCCTCAGACGTGCCACAAGCAAGTGGATGACCCTAAACCCTAAACCCTAAACCCTAAACCCTAAACCCAAAACCCTACACCCTAAACCAAGCATGTGTATAGGCAAGACCTTGGGATGGCTTGTGTTCTCCCGTAGACGATGCTTCCCCCAGAACCCTCACCAAAATCTTATTGTTAAGATTCTTCTTGGGTTTAAGGCGAAAAAAACATGAAAGCCTCAGGGGCCTATAGGTAAAGGGCTTGAGAGAGAATCTCTTTTTGTTCCGGATGATTTGTTCTAGGGTTTAGGGTTTACGGTTTGGGGGTTTGGGGTTTGGGGTTTAGGGTTTGGGGTCTTGGGGATGGCTGCGAACTCTTCGAACAGACACCTGCAACAGGCCAGCTACCGGGCGTCGCAGCACTCCTCCGGAGGCGCCGCGCCGAGAGCTAGGAGCCCGAAAAACCAGACATGGGGATCGGGTTATAGGGTTAACCAGATATGGGGATTGGGGTTTAGGGCTTTAGGTTTCAGGGTTTAGGGTTGGGGGCGCTGCCTTCTCATGCCTTCGCCAAAGTCGAATCAAATCGCTGGCTGGGGTCTTCGGATGGTATTCTCGGCTTGGCCCAAAGCCGAAGACAGCAATGCGATAGTTGTCCTCGCCCACCCGTTCCTTGGCATCATGGGCAATTTTTCGATTTGCACCCCCAACTTAAAGTACATGTGGTAAGTTGTCGCGTTTGTGTTCCTTTTTGGGGCCCCTCACATTTTTAGGGTACCCTAATTTTGAGAACTGACCATGTGGTAACATTCTCCCCGTTGCGTTGCCGCGCCCTCCTTGAGCCACAGGGAGCGTCGTCCGATTGCAGCCAGGCCGCCATCACCTCAGAGTGCCAGAGCTCGAGGCAGCATCAGCAAGACTGGACATGAAGATTTGGCTTAAACACTAAACCCTAAACCCTAAACCCTAAACCCTAAACTCTCAGACCTAAACCCAAACCCAAAACCAGGCTAGATTGTCATCGAAACCTTGCCACCGCATTGTGAACTTGAGAATGCTCCCGCTCCGAGGCAGTGGGTGCTGGTATCTAAACACTAAACCCTAAACCCGAAACCCTAAACCCTAAACTCTAAACCCGAAACCCTAAACCCTAAACCCTCTGCCACCCAGACACAAAGCAAATGTACTGCCTGACCATGAAGTCGCCTTGGCCCGAGCTCGAAATTAGGAAAGGGTGTTCGAGGGTCATTTTCGTATATTCATAAAGGATGACCCCAGTCATATTCGACTTTTCTTGTGGCTGAAGGCGCTCAAGAGCAGACCTGGAATTCCTCTCGCGAAGGGAGCTCTCACGGTGTTCCATTGAAACTCCGTAGTGACCCTCAAGGGCATGGATGGCGACATCAGCCCCACACTAAACCCTAAACCACAAACCCTAAACCCTAAACCACAAACCCTAAACCCTAAACCCTAAACCCTAAACCCCAAACCCTAAACCCTAAACCGGGTCTGTGCCCAGCGGCCGCATCCCCATCCGCCCGGCAACAGCGCGGAATCTCCGACGTTGAGGTTGGCGAGCATCCGGCGCAGCCTCCCGATTGGGTTAGGGTTTAGGGTTTAGGGTTTAGGGTTTAGGGTTTAGGGTTTAGGGTTTAGGGTTCAGGGTTCAGGGTTTAGGGTCTAGGGTCTAGGGTTTAGGGTTTAGGGTTTAGGGTTTAGGGTTTAGGGTTTAGGGTTTAGGGTTTAGGGTTTAGGGTTTAGGGTTTAGGGTTTAGGGCTTAGGGCTTAGGGCTTAGGGCTTAGGGCTTAGGGTCCAGGGTCCAGGGTTTAGGGTTTAGGGTTTAGGCGGGATGCCCCCCCCCCAAGTTCAGAGACTCCAAGGCACTATTCGAATTCTAATCCCTTCTTGGGGTTTAGGGTTTAGGGGGTAGGGTTTAGGGTTTAGGGTTTAGGGTTTAGGGTTTAGGGTTTAGGGTTTAGGGTTTAGGGTTTAGGGTTTAGGGTTTAGGGTTTAGGGTTTAGGGTTTGGGGTTTGGGGTTTGGGGTTTAGGTTTTAGGGTTTGGGGTTTAGGGCCCTTTACCCTCTTCTTGGGCTCCTCAGCCGTGAGCCTGAAACCCTGAAACCGGCCTCTTCAGGAATGGCAGAAGCCCTGGCATCTCAGCATAGTCATCATAGGGGTCGACCTGGCAAATGCGCAGGTAAGCATCAGCTGGAAAGATCACGTTTACAGCGTTGGGCTTAAGGGATCGGATCCGAAATCACCAAAAACCCGAAGTAGCAGCGAACCCCGTGGAATTTTGTCCCTGAATGCTACACCCCGAATCCGAATCCTTTGCTTGGAGATTCATAGGTACTGACAACCTCTATGTATCACCTGCTTAGACTAGGAAGACTTAGGGGGCTTATAGACCCTAAACCCTAAACCCTAAACCCTAAAACCTCGAAGTACCCTGAACCTCCAAGTAAAGTCCGCTCATTGAACCGCATGGCCTCGCCCCTTGTCCGGTCGTACTTCCGGAAGAGATCCAAGCCTTGCGAGAACTGTAGTAAACCCTAAACCCTAAACCCTAAACCCTAAACTCTAAACATCCCCAAACCCTAAATCCTAAGTCCTACACAGACCCTACCTATTGGAAGATGCTCCAACAGGGTTGTCTGAGGCCTCGCCGCGCCGAAGAGTCGTGTGCTGAGGTCGGGACTTGCATCAAAGAGAGACGTCACCTTCTTCACGGCATCCTGGTCGCAGTCAGCCCCTCGCCCCCCTAAGCTCACGTGGGGCCATGGACAGTTCAGATTCTGAGCCCTGAAGGGATTAGCGTTTAGGGTTGTGGGTTTGGGTTTAGGGTTTAGGGTTTAGGGTTTAGGGTTTAGGGTTTAGGGTTTAGGGTTTAGGGTTTAGGGTTTAGGGTTTAGGGTTTAGGGTATTAGGGTATTAGGGTATTAGGGTTTAGGGTATTAGGGTTTAGGTTTAGGGTTTCAGGGTTGAGGGTTTCAGGGTTGAAGGTTTCGGGGCCCATGCACAGCAACCAGAGCGGTCAAGTGCCTCACCCCAGCGCCCGCGCCTGCTCCGCGGCTCCAAGCAGCGACGACTTCTCTGCCGCCAGCTTCTCCAGGCCCAGCAAGATGATCTGAACACAGCCATTTTTTTTTTTTTTTTTTTGGGGGGGGGGGGGGGATTCCACTAACCTCTTGGGATGTTCTGAAAAGGGATGATAATATTATAATAGGGGGGGGGGGGGGGACTCTGAACGGCCCATTTTTGGTGGGGGGAACAGGGGCTTAGGGTTGCTTATAGGGGCCTTCAGATTTTTCCTGGGTTTTACGGTACTTGCACTCTTCCGGGGTCTAGGGTTTTGTTGCGGGTTTTGTCCAAGGCTTGAAGGTTGCGAGGTTCCAAGGCAGTGGCATGATAGACAGCTTGAACTCAGGGCCCTGCCTGCAGAGATCTGTAGATCTTCCCATTGTTGATGTCCATGAACACGTCGCAGAAATGAGCCAGAAACCTTGCACGCTGCCACGACATCACCCCTGCAGCCCTCAACCCTCAACCGTCGAAACCCCTTCGAAACAGCCAGCAAGCCATTGGACATTTGAGAGTCTTCTGCATACGGAACACGGCCCCCGCCCACAGCCACAGTATATAGGGTTTGAGGTACCTAGACTTCCAGAATCGACCATCTGCGCTAGGAGAGAGCCCTTTGGTTCAAGGTTTCAAGTATGAGCCGTTATTTTGTCATGCAACCCTTAAGGGCCCACATGTCGGATCCCTTTATTTCACGAGGGTAAGGGACCATACGAAGGGCCCATGGTTCCAACCTTAGATTTGGGCTAACAGGCTGCAGGGGGTGGCCATCTGAGCCAAGGCGCGAGAGGTCGCACCAAAGAGGCTGCCTGGGCTTGTGGAGGGTTCTCGGGCTTCAGGGGGGTTTAGGGCTTAGGGCTTAGGGTTTAGGGTTTCAGGTTTCGGGCTTAGGGCAGGGAGCCTGAGGCCGGTCCTTCACAAAAGCCCAAAAACCACGGGCAAACCCCATGAAACCCAGGCCCTCAGCCCTAAACCTAGAAATCCTGCTGGCCCTACATGCCCCAGGAGTCGACTCCACCAAGCTCTCATAAGCCCAAGCCCTCCAAAAACCCTAAACCCCAAATCCCGAACCCCAAACCCTAAACCCCAAACCCTAAACCCTAAACCCTAAACCCTAAACCCTAAACCCTAAACCCTAAACCCTAAACCCTAAACCCTAAACCCTAAACCCTAAACCCTACCAAGTGGCGGCTTCTTGTCCAAGGACGAGAGCGCCAGCTTCCCGCGGAAGCGCCGCAGTGCAGCGCTGAGTGCGGCCCCGCCTCAGCAGTTTAGGGTTTAGGGTTTGGGGTTTAGGGTTTAGGGTTTGGGGTTTAGGGTTTAGGTTTAGGGTTTAGGGTTTAGGGCTTAGGGCTTAGGGCTTAGGGTTTAGGGCTTAGGGCTCTTGTTGCCGGTTCGAAGCAAGGGTTTGGGGTTTAGGGTCTATGGGATAGGGTTTAGGGTTTACAGGTCTTGCAGGGGGTTTAGATCTTGGCAACTCTTCAGGGCGGAATACAAATTCTGAAGCTATACTGTCTCGGAAGTATCTGCACCCTAAACCCTAAACCCTAAACCCTAAAACCTAAACCCTAAACCCTAAACCCTAACCCTAAACCCTATTCCAACCAAACTAATGCATTCCATCTGACCCCTCGAGGGCATCCAGAGGTTCCCGTCATTAGCAACCCCCGTGTGAGAGCACAGATGCGTTTGGCTGGACTATTGCATGGGTTGGGGCTGCAGAGGATGCAGCCTCCCACATCCGGTGCCAATTACTAAAAGTACCTGAACCCTAAACCCTAAACCCTAAAGGCCCTAAATGCCCTAAAGGCCCTAGAGGCCCTAGAGGCCCTAAAGGCCCTAAAGGCCCTAAAGGCCCTAAAGGCCCTAAAGGCCCTAAAGGCCCTAAAGGCCCTAAAGGCCCTAAAGGCCCTAAAGGCCCTAAACCCTAAACCCTAGACCCTAAACCCTAAACCCTAAACCCTAAACCCTAAACCCTTCCCAGAATGCAGCCGGATGGCGGAAGGACCACCGCTGCGAAACATGCGCTTGAACTTCCTCGAGTTGGGGGGGCCGTTCAACTCTGAGTCCAAGGAACCTAAACCCCAACTTGGGATGTCCCTCCGAAATCTACCAGCTCCTTAAGGGGGATGATAATGGGGGGTTACTATAATCCCTATTAAGGACTGTTAGTATAAAGGGGGAACATGCCCAAATCCCAAAACTCCAAACTGGACACTTTGGGCGCTGGGCCCGCATCCGTCCTGCTGACTGAAGAGCCGCCGATGAAGCTCCACACGTTTGATTTCGATGCTGCCAGGCATGTAGGAAGGACCTTGCCCAGGGTTCTCAAATCAAAGCCTAAGGACCTTGCCAAGGATGAAGAAGGGCCGACCCAACACCTAAGGCCAACAACGCATACCTACTCGATGAATCCATTGTGACTATAATCACTCATATCGTTCTGATGATGATGATGATCATCATCATCATCATGATCATGATCATGATCATGATTATGTTGAATGATGGTGATGATGATGATGGTGATGATGATGAAGAAGAAGAAGAAGATGATGATGATGTATTAGGGGCGTAGGTCTAGGGTCTCGGGTGACAGCAGAGGCACTGTTGCTTGCCAGGAGGAGAAAGCCCTTGCGGTCCAAGGCCTGGGAAGCTGGGTTTAGCTCAGGCTTGGGGGTTTAGGGTTTAGGGTTTAGCGGGCTTTAGGCGCTTGATTCGAGTTCGGGACTTCGGTCTTCTAGGTTTTCGGCTTAAAGGTAAGAAACCTAAGCCCTAAACCTGAAAAACACACACAGAGACACAACTGACCCTTTAAATGCCTCAAACCCTGAACCATATTGTAAAAAACACAAGAACACTACTAACCGGAAAAGATGCCCCCGAACGCCACAAAACCCCAAAGTCTCCACCCTCCGAACCTGCCCTAAACCCTAAACCCTAAACCCTGAAGGATGAAGTCCGAGAGGCCCATCGAGTGGAGCCACCTGCCGGGAGGGTCCCCAAGCAGAGGGCCTGGTCCGCGTTCCTGGTTAGGGTTTAGGGTTTAGGGTTTAGGGCTTACGGCTTAGGGCTTAGGGCTTAGGGCTTAGGGCTTAGGGCTTAGGGCTTAGGGCTTGGGGTTTAGGGTTTAGGGTTTAGGGCTAGGGTGTTTTGTTTAGCAAGCTTGGCCGAGAAAGCTTGTTTTGCATTCGGCAATTTGGGGTCAAGCTTCGGCATACCCTCTGCCCTAGGTGAGGGTGACGGAGTCAGGCTAAGAGTCACATCTGGGAAACTTAGAGGACTCTAACCACCAGTGCATTTTTTCAACGGATTCCAACTTATGTAAAAACACGACGCTGAAGTTATGCTAGCAACTTACTCTGATAGCACCTTCAACAAGTACACTTGCCTCGGCAAAGCATGCTTCCGGGCAACAGCGAGTGCAGGTTGCTTCGGTTTAGGGTTTATGTGGGGTTTAGAGTTTAGGGTTTAGGGTTTAGGGTTTAGGGTTTAGGATTTAGGGTGTAGGGTTTAGGGTTTAGGGTTTAGGGTTTAGGGTTTAGGGTTTAGGGTTTAGGGTTTAGGGTTTACGGTTTAGGGTTTAGGGCTCAAAACTCACAAAGCAAGGCTCGAAAAGACTTGGATGTTGCTCTCTGCGGCGTTGCAGATGAAGTAGAGGCGCACGAAGCGATTCTGCTGTCCTTGCCGCTCAGGGTTTAGGGTGGTTTCGGGTTTAGGGTTTAGGGTTTAGGGTGTAGGGTGTAGGGTGTAGGGTGTAGGGTTTAGGGTTTGGGTTTAGGGTTTCAGGTTTAGGGCAACAAACTCCGCAGCATAGAAAGACAGGCAGAACGATCAGCCATAGTCAATGCACATCAACGATCTGTGTGTTTGCCAGACCTTCGCACCGCTCTGCCCCTCCTCTCTCAGGCAAAGCTCACTTGAGGCTTTAGTAGTGCTGTACTGAATTTGGGCACAAGCCAAGACACGCGCGGTTTCCAGCGAGCGCACGCTTTGCTCGCCTGAGTGCAGTGGCTGTTGGGGTGACAACGAAATCGAATTGACAGAGGACTTCCGGCGGTTTCAGAATTGAACACCCCAAAATCAGGGAGCCGGAAGGTTCGACCTACCCATCAGAACGAGCTGCTCTCTGCACCGCCGACCACCACGCGACTCTGGTCCACGAGGCATTCGGAGATGGTTGCATGGCTAGCCTTACCAGCAATCGTGAGCAGATGAGCGCACGGTGCTCGTAGCCGAGTCAGGAGGCCCAAAGCCCAGAGCCCAAAGCCCAAAGCCCTAAACCCTAAACCCTAAACCCTAAACCCTAAACCCTGAACCCTAAACCCTAAACCCTAAACCCTACCTTCGGAAGCCCCGGGATGCACTCACTGTCCCCAGTGTGTTTACAGTTGCGCAGCACCATGCAGACATGGAGCCCAGTCGCGGGCAATGTTTAGGGCTTTTAGGGTTTTTTTAACGTTGAAAAAAATTAGGGTTTTGGTTTTTTTAACATTAGCAAACCCCAGTTAGGGTTTAAGGTTGTTTAACGTTAAAAAAAACAATTTAGAAATTGGGTTGTTAACGTTTACAAAACCCTAAATAGGGCTTTTGGAGTGTTTCGTATCTTTCTATATACATATGACAATTAAGAAAACTCACTACATAGATAGTCTGTGTGTATACATATATATTGGTTTTCTTATTTATTTACTTATTTACTTACTTATTGATTTATTCATTTATTTTGCTTTTTGAAATATAGGCTGCGGCCGAGAGGCAGAGACCTCTGGCCAGGTTGCCTGGAATAAGGAGAAGGCCCGTGGGTGTGGACAGCGCAGCTCCACGATCAGGGTGTAGGACGAGACCGTGGCCCCGTGGTTCTCCTCAGCTCTGGGGGGCATTTGGGGGAGCGCTCGTGACGACGTAGACCCCCCAAAAGAAGGCACCCTCCATATCGAAATATATATATATATATACTCACCCTAAACCCCAAACCGAAAATTTAGATGTATAAATTGCATAAATGTGCGTAAATATGTATATATATATACACACACACACTCACCAATAACAGCACTGTAAACTCCACTTCCGGTGAGCGCCCTGGGACTGCAAACCCTAAGCTCCCCACAGGTCTCTCTTTAAGTTTTCGGCTTTAAGCTTTGTTTAGGGTTTAGGGTTTAGGGTTTAGGGTTTAGGGGGGTTTAGGGTTTAGGGTTTAGGGTTTAGGGTTTAAGGTCTAGGATTTATGGCATGGGGTCCCCCAGTAGACCTTCTGTCTGCGACAGAGAGATATTCGGAAAGTCAACTTCACTAAGCCGGCCGTCCCTTTTCTCGTTTCCCTTCCCCCACCCCCCATTCCCCAACCCCCAAACATTGCGCTTATCAACCCTTATCAACCCTGAACCCGAACTCCTAAACCCCGACGCATAGACCCCACACCCTGAACCCTGAACCCTGAACCCTGAACCCTAAAGCCTAAACCCTAAACCCTAAACACCACTCTGCCAAGGAACTGGGAAGTTCAAAGGCAGCTTCAGGTAACCCCCAGCAGGAACGGAAAGAACTGTGGCTTCACCTGTCTTTAGGGTTTAGGGTTTAGGGTTTGGGGTTTAGGGTTTAGGGTTTAGGGTTTAGGGTTTAGGGTTTAGGGTTTAGGGTTTAGGGTTTAGGGTTTAGGGTTTAGGGTTTAGGGTTTAGGGTTTAGGGTATAGGGTTCAGGGTTTAGGGTTTAGATAGAAAGGGGCTTGAGAAGGCTTGGAGTTACGTCGAAGTTCAGGGTGCTTATAACCCCAACTCTAACTGTACTGAGAAGCACCCGTCGTCCTCTAAGTAAGTGCTAAGTGGGCCTAGAATTGGGGTTACAAGTACCCATGAGCCTCCAAGTAGGATTTGGGCAACTTTTCTATGGGGCGACCCGGGGGGTTTCTGCTGTTCCCTTTCTTCTGGGGAGCCTTGCAGATTCATACTATTGTGGTCCGTATGTATACCATGACTTTTGCTGTTCGCAGGAAACTTGTGCTGCTAAACCCCTCATTAAGCTTCGTAGGCCCGCGTCCCGAACCCCAAATTGCGGCGTATTGAATGATTGTTACTACTAATCCCTACTACCCTTGTTATTCCTATAATTGTGTCATCATGTTTCTGATTGTTCATCTGAGTACAGTTGCTACGACTCAAAAACCAAATAGGCGTTCTGACTGATACGATTACAACTGATTGTGTAGTAATGATTGTGATTGTGATGATGATTAACCTAGGATGACTCTTAAAACCCTCTGAAAAAATATTCCTGCAGATGATCCTCTTAAACCCAGTAAGGGAAAATATAGAATGCCCCAAAGGCCTACCTAGCCGAGGCCGCCTGAATCTGGCGTCCGCATCAACCGCGCAGGTTGGCCCTCATGCTCCACGCCAGACGGGAGCTCACCCAACCGAAAATCGAAGAATACCTTGGGATGTTGAAGCTGGCTGGTTCTTCTTGGGGGAAAGATGGAATTACGGCCCTACATAATCCCTCAAAGGCTATAAATATGTGTGAACAAATATTTTTTTTTGATTTCATATTTGTTTACTCATATTTATATCTAGGGCCCAAATTCCCTCTCCCTACTAGGAGCCAGGGAAGAAATTAGGGCTTGGGGGGCGGTGGGGTGCGCAATTTCAGAGACTGGCCTTCGGGCTGGGATTTAGGGTTTAGGGTTTAGGGTTTAGGGTTTAGGGTTTAGGGTTTAGGGTTTAGGGTTTAGGGTTTAGGGTTTAGGGTTTAGGGTTTAGGGTTTAGGGTTTAGGGTTTAGGGTTTAGGGTTTAGGGCCCCCACAGCCTCTGTGCAACCTGGGCCGCCTTCTCGTTGGTGCGAAGGCAGGAGGTCAAGGCATCTGCATCGGGGTCTTCACCCTCCTCATCCTCATCCTTGCAATTCCGGGAGCACTCTACTACCTTCTGCAACAGAAGACTCATAGCTTTGCAGACTGCGGCCCTAGACCCTAAACCCTAAACCCTAGACCCCAAACTCGAAGCACGAAACCCTAAGCCCTGACACTCCGAACTGTAAGTAGCCCCCCGGATCTTCGAGCCCTAAACCCTAAACCCTCAGGCCTCTTCGCCATCCTCGTCCTCGTCGTCCCCGTCATCCTCCCGGGGTCGCCGCGAGGAGACCTTCGGGTGTTCCAAAACATTTGGCAAGCAGTGAGAATCTATGGAGGGTTTAGGGGGTTTAGGGCTTGATTTGGGTTTAGGATTTTAGGATTTTAGGGTTTTAGGGTTTTAGGGTTTTAGGGTTTTAGGGTTTTAGGGCTTTAGGGTTTTAGGGTTTTAGGGTTTTAGGGTTTTAGGGTTTTAGGGTTTTAGGGTTTTAGGGTTTAGGGGTTAGGTTTTAGGGGGGCCTAGCTAACCGGAAAATGGGTAATTTGGGCAGTTCTGCATGGGTTTGTGGGTGGAATCCGGTTCTTCTTCTTGAAGGCTGCTCTGCGCAGGTGATCTCTCAACTGTAAGCACGCCATGATGCGCCCATCACCCACAAGGCGTCTCAACTTTATTCGGGGGTTGTCCGGCCAGACCTCGAGACTGCTGCACCCAGGGGCCAAAAACACCCCCTAAACCTAGGGATTCTACACGCGGGGTTTTCCAGAATCCCTCTTCTAGGGGCCCTTATACCCCAACTAGCAGGATCCTTATGTTTATGCGGCCAACCCCTAAGTACCGAGTGCATGAGGCTGGCAAACGTTACAATCTCACTTCCCCCGTCCCATGCAGGCGAGGCTGACCTCGGGGCGGAGGCGGGTCGCGTAGCGCAAAAAAAACTTTCGGTGAGTTATTTGGGGTTATCTGGGGTTACTTTAGGGTTATTTGGGGTCATTTGGGGCTATTTGGGGTTCTTTGGGGTTATTTTGGGGTCATGTCGGGTTGCTTGGGTTTGTGGTGGTTGTTAGGGCTTGCGGGTTCACGGGTACGGGTTTACGTGGCCAAGGTGCATGGCTAGGGTTGAGGGTTCCCTTCGAGCGGAGTGCGCAACGCTTGCGATACCAGCGGCCTTAGCCCCAAACCCCCGCAACCTTCAAGCTTCGAAGCCCAAAGCCCTCCGAGAACTCAAACTTAATTCTCGGTAGTTCCCCTGAGTCCTCAGGCCCTAAACACCCTGAACCCTAAACCCTAAACCCTAAACCCTAAACCTAAACCCTAAACCCTAAACCCTAAACCCTAAACTGCAAAAAACTAGCATCAACTTCCATGCCTTTCTCTCGGCCCTGAGCCCCACGCCTTTGCTTGCGCCACTCCGCTTGCCTCGGCCGGCCACTGGAGACCTGTGGGGTTTAGGGTTTAGGGTTTAGGGTTTAGGGTTTAGGGTTTAGGGTTTAGGGTTTAGGGTTTGGGGTTTAGGGTTTAGGGTTTGGGGTTTGGGGTTTAGGGTTTAGGGTTTAGGGTTTAGGGTTTGGGGTTTAGGGTTTGGGGTTTAGGGTTTGGGGTTTGGGGTTTGGGGTTTGGGGTTTAGGGTTTAGGGTTTAGGGTTAGGGTTTAGGGTTCGGGGTTTAGTTTAGGGTTTCGGGTTTGGGGTTTGGGGTTTACGGGTTAGGGTTTAGGGTTCCCTTTTGGTGGTGCTTTTGAAGAGGGGGCTCCTGTCAAGAAGCCATTCAAAGCCGGTGTCACTTGTGAGGGCCCCTTTTCCTTCGGGGCTCCAGTAGGAAACACGTACCCCCATGCCAATCCTAAGCCCTACTCTGTTGTGTACCCCTTATGTACCCCCAAGGTACTATATAATCCTTTAAACGGAACCCCCCAAGAGGGCACCCTAAACCCTAAACCCGAAACACTAAACCCCTATTTTTGGAAACCCCCATTAACACCAAAAGCTTTCGGGTCCCTTCTTGGAGGGTCATGGTACTTCTTAACCAACTATAACTGTACGTATAGCCGACTTATCAGCCCCTGAAGTGCCCTGATGTGGTTCTAAGTACAGTCATAAGTACCCTAAACCCTTAACCCTTAACCCTAAACCCTAAACCCCAAACCCTATGAGTGCAGTTTCAAGTGGTTAAGAAGTACCAGGAACCTCAGGGGCCAAGACCTCGCTGCTCGAAGGCTGCGCGAAGGGCTTCCACATAGCCCTGAAGCTCCGGTTCAGACCTGGGGCACTTGGGATATATGCATACATACATATACATACATACACACATAAACAAAACATGCACATATATATACATATATAACTATATACATATACATATATACATATATACATATATACATATAATCTATATGTATATATACATATGCATACATCATATATCTGTATGTATATATATATATGTATATTTATTTGTTTATATATCTATATATATATATATATATTTCTTTATTTGCATATACTAATATAATATTTCTATATTTCTTTATTTGCATATACTAATATAAATGGTGCAGAGTCGCCCAGTCCCCCCCTCTCCCCCCCAAAGGTATGGTAACCCCCCCCCCCCCCATAATATGGCACCCCCCCGGCGCCCTCTGTGGTTGGTGTGGGTGGGATTTAGGGATTCTAAGCGGGATCGGTCTGAGGTGGATTAGGGTTTAGGGCTGAGGGTTTGAGGGTTTGTAGGGGGTACCTTATTCGGGTCCTTATTGTGAGTAAGGGAATCCTACTACTTGGGGGGTCTACATTGGGGGGTCCCTTATTTTCGTAAACCCCCCCCCCCTCATGAGTCCCCCAAAGTTCAGGGCTTTGCCACCCGCAACTGGGGCTGCGGACAGCGCGGACAGCTCCTCCCCCGTGGGCGCACTCTCCGCCATCACCGAAGCACCGGACTTTCTGTGCTCTCTGGTTACATATACTTAGCCTTACTTTGGGCGAGTCCTTACAACTCATAACCCTAGGGTTTAGGGTTTAGGGTTTAGGGTTTAGGGTTTAGGGTTTAGGGTTTAGGGTTTAGGGTTTAGGGTTTAGGGTTTAGGGTTTAGGGTTTAGGGTTTAGGATTTTTAGGGTTCATGACCCTACCTATAACTCGTCGGGTGGAGTGGTTTCGCGAAGTAGGGCGTCGCGGCTTCATGGTCCTGATGGGTTGGGCGTGGGGGATCCAAAGGAACTTGAGGTTCCGGGCTCGGGGATGCGGTTTAGGGTTTAGGGTTTAGGGTTTAGGGTTTAGGGTTTAGGGTTTAGGGTTTCGGGGCGTAGGTCGGTGCTCGTCATGTCTGCTGTTCTCGGGGAGCCAAGATCTCAATCGGACAAGCCTGTTCAAGGCGAAATCTCAAACCCTAAGCCCTACCACTGCGACTCCTAGTACATCTTGCGTGTCCATCGCCACACTGAGGTGGCTTGGAGTTTAATGCTGCACTCGTTTAAGTATCTAGGGGTCCACCCCCCCCCCCACCACCCAAACAATTTTGGGGGGCTTTTGTTCAGCCTCTATAAACGGGAACGGGGCTGGCAGTAGGGCGAGTAGGGGTCGAAGGTTGGGGGAATCGGGCCGAACCTTGAAGCTTGAGGGTCCAAGCTTTCCAGGCCTTCTTATTCCAAACTATCTTTAGTTTTTGGCTCCCTGCCCCCCCCCCCCTCATCATCCCCAGGACATGTACTTCGTATGCTTGCGGGAAATCGCTATTCATCGGGGTACCCTGTTTGTTTTTAGGGAACTTCGTACAATTGGGGGAGCGGGGGGGGGGGGGGTATTCATACTAAAGCCAGTGCAACATTAAGCAGTTTAGGGGGTTTTGGGGGCCCTGCGGAATGGTGTTCACAAGATACGAGCAGGCGAAGCACTGGATCAAAAAATGAGGACAACCTGCCGACAGCTAGGTGGGGGCGACGGGGGCGAGGTTTGTAGGTTTCAGTCTAGGGTTCTTAAGGGAGGGCGTTCAAGGAAGGCAGGTAACCCAAGGTTCCCTATTACTCCCCACTACTCCCTAAGGCTCCCTCCGTGAACCCCCCGTCATGGGGTGAGGAGTGATGCGGGCATTTGCGGCCCCACGGCAGGTTGCTCTCAATGACCTGACTTCCTGTTTTAACGTGAAAAAGCTCTGCGAAGCGTGCAACACGAATTCGCTGCAACTTTAGACAGCCAAGCGGACCCAGGAACATAAATCTTATGGCGACTCAAAGTTTCGTCCACAGCTATGATGCCGCAAGCCTCCGGGTCCTGGTACAAAAAAACGACTCACTACGAAGTCCCCTGCAGGACTTGATTATGGGCACGGCCTCGGCGCATTTTGCGGCGTGGTACATGCTAGAGTCTCAGCCTTCGTACTTGTATCGGACAGGACCCTAACACGTCGTAGAGTGACTGCATGCCATCATACTTAACTGGCTTAACTCATGGAAAGAGGTCCGAAACAGAGAGGGGGCCTCAACCTTATACCGCCTTGTGTCTTAGAACACTTACAGTAGTCACTTAGGGATTGGGGTTTGGGGTTGGGCAGGCTTTAGGGTTTAGGGTTTAGGGATTAGGGTTCAGGGGTGTCATGATCATGACACATCTCAGTCTACTAAGGCCCAAGGCTCCAACGACAAAGAGGCGAGAATCTCAGATTCTCCCCTCTGGTGAGACTTGAGAACAATCACACGCACCCTACAGTGGGCCCCCTAGCCAAGGTAAAGCTCCTGAGCTCGCTGTAGGAAACCCTAAACCCTGAACCCTGAACCGTAAACCCTAAACCCTGAACCCTGAACCCTAAATCCGCAAAGCACATCTCAGAAAAGATCTTCGTCCAGGGCTGTCCGATCGTTCGTCAACAGCCTGGATGTTTGCAAGTTCACGCACCAAGCCAGCGAGAAACAGAGCGTGGCAGGTTGTAGGAGTACCGCTCCGGCCGCCTGGTTTGTCCACATGCTCCAGAGCCCGTGAATAGCAAGATCGTCTGCAATCACTTTTTTCGGGCAACCCGAAACCCGAAACCACCAAACGCAAACATCATTTAAGGGAACCCTGAAACCCTGAAGCCTGAACCCTAAACCCTAAACCCTAAACCCTAAACCCTAAACTCTAAACCCTAAACCCTAAACCCTAAACCCACGCCTCGGGCCGGGCTTCAGAGACCGTGCCATGGCTTGGTAGGTGCCGAACTCGTCGTTGCCGAGTGCGGCCTCCCATGCGCAGGCAGAGGGTTCAGGGGTTTGGGGTTTAGGGTTTAGGGGTTAGGGGTTAGGGGTTAGGGTTTAGGGGTTTAGGGGTTTAGGGGTTTAGGGTTTAGGGTTTAGGGTTTAGGGTTTAGGGTTTAGGGTTTAGGGTTTAGGGTTTAGGGTTTAGCGTTTAGGGTTTAGGGTTTAGGGTTTAGGGTTTAGGGGTTCAGGGTTCAGGGTTCAGGGTTCAGGGTTCAGGGCTTTGGGTTTAGGGTCGAGGGAGCTTTGGGGGTTCAGGCTTGGGGGAGTCTTTTGGAGAGTTGGAGACCGTAAACCCTTAACCCTCAAGCTCAGCCTCAACTCCCAGAGCTCCTGTTCCCCAAGCCCTTTCCCCAAGCAACCGAACAAGCTGAACTCCCCAACCCCCAGCAATGTCCCCAGACTCCCGAAACCCCAAAACCAACTAAACGCCCTAAAGCTCCCTCAACCCTCTTGAACTGTAAACCCCCTAACCCCAGAAAAGAACCTCAACCCCGAAAACCACCTAATCCCCTAAACCCCCTCCAACCCAACCCCCCACCAGCCAAAGCCAGAGGCCCTAAAACCCTGAAAGCCTCTAAACCCCCGAAAGCCCCCAAAAACCTAACTCCCCCAAAACTCCAAACTCTAAACCCGAAACCCTAAACCCTAAACCCTAAACCGCTCGAAACCCTAAACCCGAAACCCTAAACCCTAAACCCTAAACCCTAAACCCGAAACCCTACACCCTAAACCCTAAACCCTAAACCCGAAACCCTCGAAAGCCCAGGGAGGTCCAGGGCCCAAGCCATGGCATCTGCAAGGCGATCGGCGGCTTGCGCTTCCTCCTGACACGCTTTGGGGGGGGGGGGGGGTTAGGGTTTGGGGTTTGGGGATTGGGGATTAGGGTTTAGGGTTTAGGGTTTAGGGTTTCGGGTCTAATGCTTAGGGCTTAGGGTTTAAGGGGGTTTCAGGGTTAGGGGCTGGGGTCTCGGGCTTAGGGTTCTTACGGGCCAAGGATTTAGGGTTTAGGGTCTTTAGTGAGGTGGGGTGCAGAGGTTTTAGGGGCTTTAAGTCAGCAGATACCATTTCCATTTTCTGATCATGCCACCTACCCTCAGGCACCCAAAACCATAACAACCTATACTCCAACCCACAACCCACCAAAAGACCCATGGTAAAGACCCACCTGAAGAACCCAAAACCATAGCAACTGATACCTCAACCTCCAACCCACCGAAAGACTCCAACCCGAGACCCACCTGAAGAACCGGTACTGTCAAATCAGCCATACCCTCATAGAAAATTGCATACTCAAACCCATAGACCAATACCACCATAGAAAACCCAGAACGCTGACTCGAAATCCCTAACCCTAGCAAATGGAAATGGTCTTCTCTAATAAATATCTATAATAGGAATAAGGTTTAGGGATAAGGTAAAACACTATTGTAGTCATAATCTGTAACAGCTTAAGGAGTGTAACTACGTACATTATACTTATGACTTCTCAACAGGAGTTCAAGGATCATTCTGTCCCTGTGCTTAATAAAGTAATCTTCCAACAACTCATCGTTCATTAGCAGCTGATGGACATGATTGAATACTGTATCCACATCGGGTTTAGGTTTCTCGGGTTGCGGGTCTGGTGTTTTCTCTTCAGCCACAAATGTATTAGGAAAATGTTCGCGTAATCGTTTGCGTATCTCCCTTTTCTGCTTTTCGTATTCTGCCTTAATTTCTGCTTATAATTTGTCGTTTAGTTTGCCCCATAAAAAATTACGCATTTTCGTTGAATAACCTTTCACCAATCTATTTAGTTCCGTTTTTGGATGTAACGCATATTGGAAAAGTGCATCCCAGTTTTCGTGCTTCATTTTATGTCCGCATTCTTCGCATAATTGGCTTCCCTTTGTCCTCTCCTCTCTTCTCGCTTGGTTATATTCTTTCTGATTTTTCCTGTAGCCTTTTCGTTTCGCTTCTCGGCATTTACTACATGTCTTAAGCCCGTGAAACTCTTCCTCATCCTTTGAGGCACAGCACGATTTACACATTCTCTCCTCCATCTTACTATACCAAAAGGTGTAGTCTTAGACATAGTTAGACTGAACAAACCTTCTGATATTCAAAGATTTATAGGGGCATCAGGCAACAAAAGAAACGAAGTGCGGGGACAACACTTGAAGCTAACTAAGCATTCTGGTGTGCCTATGGTATAGCAACACGCGAGTCTTAAAATGATGTCTGGGACTTCTGGCACTAAACACTGTCATGAAATAACACCCATGTCTTTAAGTAATTATCTGAATATCTCGTGCAATTAATAAAGCTCAAACAACAATTTAAGTCGTTTCTTATACTGACTGAAATGTTGATAACACTCTTGTTCATCCATTATAGCACTTGACCTAGCATTATACATTCTTATCTTTCTTCGTTCACTCAACCAAGCACTTGTATGTTCATTCTTGTCTTTCTTGAAACACAAACAACCCACATATTATTATGTATATATATATATATATGTACTTGTTCTAACTGGTTGTGTGAAACGACTTTTGCAACTATCGTAGGTAGTTTGTAGTGCTCTCGTGTTACGCTTAATATTTTTTGCTCATCATATACAATATAGTTACATTTAAAAAGAACAAACTTCTTTTTAAACACTTGTTGTAAAGATTTTCTGCTATGACTAGAAAACATATCTAAAGGTAAAATTTGAAAACAAAAAAGTATATATATATATATATAATATTAATATGACATATTTGAAATGCCCCGAGGATATGACAATGGATAAGATTCAGCAACAACTGGCATTGCATCAGCGCTTATACTATGCCAAGCGCAAGGAAGCCGAAAAGTTTATGCAAAGGAAGCGAGGAGCAAGTGTCAGGCACAACCAAAAGAAAAAACTTCAGGAATACCTAGAAGAGAATCACTTAAGCGAAGAAGATTTGACCTCTACGCAAATTACCGGAACCATTTTTGATAAGAAACCCAACGAAAAGAAGCGCGGAGCGCCCCAATACGATATGAACGAATACAAGGTGATCATGCCTAGCTCTTTAAAATGATGATGCAATTTAATATGTGAAACCATTGTTCTTCAAGTGAAAAACAGAAAATCATTAATGATAGAAGATGATAAAGCTGGTTTCGGAAACAAATCCAGAACACTAGCGGAAGCACAGGAGAAGGACAAAACCATAACAATGGGAGGTTTAGAAAAATGTTGAACGAAAAGGAAAGCCGGAAGGTAAAACATTTTTATCGCCCCTCATTCCGCTTCTGAACATCAGATGGATTTGCTTGTTTAAACGATTTGAAAGAACGAAAGTTCAAGGTAGGGGTGTAGATGATCGGTGTTTTTGATAAATTCATGCACGTAGTGCCGATAAAATGCAAACAAGAAGGAGACATAGCAAGTGGAATGAGTGGGTGTTTAAACAAAAAGGGTAAGAAACCCCAAATAACCTATACTGATGATGAAGCCTCATTGAACAAGGAAGCGATACAAAAGCATTTGAAGGATGAGAACATAGAGATCACCGAACGAGGGCGCACCCCAATTTTCGTGAAACAGCCATCCGCACTTTTAAAGATATGCTTTACAAAAGGGTGAAGCCGATGAGAAAAAGGGAAAGCAGAACATCCAATGGCCAGATTACGCATTAGAAAAATGATTAACCTGCAATAGTCAAATGAAGCACTCGGGAACGGGATTTACGCCAAAAGATGCCCGAAAACCTAGCAACCCATTCAAAGCTGAAGTAGTGCTTGGGGGGACTATAGGGGCCTTAATAATTAGAATAGGGTTTTGGGGGCTTATTCTAGTATACTGAGACAAGGGAATACTATTGGTAATTATTCCGACCCCTATTCACTGCGCCGGCCTTTGACAGCGGTGTGGTGCGGTGCGACATCTGGTTCGCCTTTCGGAGGTTGCGGAAGGGCGGCGGAAGGGCATCCACAAGACATGGAGCTTGATCCAAGTTGCTGGCCCTTGTTGCTTCCCTGGAGTCGAAGTAGAGTGCTTTGAGATACAAAAGGGACGGTACTTGATATCAGACCCTACATGAACATGATTTATACCGACATGTGGGACTACCCTAACCTGAACCCTGCACCCCTGCCGGGCCAGCTGCCAGCCCCCGCCTAGGTCAAGTCATGAAGCCGTAGTGTTTACTGCACTTGAAGCATTAGAGTGACTCAACAGACGAGATGTGGGTCCTTGTTGTGGTAACTTCATTCAGGCTCCTGAAGAGAATACTTTAACGCCATGCAGTGCAGTCCTTCAGATTGTATACATCCATGGACCCCAAAAGGACGTTGCCAAGATACGGCAGTTCGTCCTTCAGCAGGTTCAGCACCCACACGATGTCCCCATGCCATGAGACACGCAGATCAGGGAGCAGAGTCGGATGAAACCCCTCTAAACTTTGCAGGGTTTAGGTGTTTTGTCTGATACGAGTAGAGCTCAGGGGTGTAGAGTTGAAGTCCTCATGGTTTAGGGCTAAGGTTTAAGGGTTTAGGGTTTAGGGAAGCAGCTGCCCTGGAATGCCAGATGAATCCCTGCACCGCACCTGCAGCGCGCGGAAGGAACGGACCAGCCGATCCTTCCGCCCATTTTCGGTGTCTTTCAGGTTGAAAGGGGTTTAGGCTTTAGGGTAGGTTCCTCAGTAACCTAGGGAAAAAGAAAACATTTTTTGGGGTTCACGCGGCTTGTAGGGGAACCTGAGCCAATTTTGCTAGGGCTCTAAGTGGGAGAACTGCACTATACCCATTGAATTTGGGATGCTTATTAACCCTACTTAACACCTGAACCTTCATAGTGTGAGCCCTGAACCCTAAACCCTAAATCCCTGAACCCCAAACCCTAAACCCCAAAACCCTAAACCCCAAATCCCGAAACCCGAAATTTGAGGAATTTTGGGGTTTAAGATTTTGGGTATAGGGTTTGGGGCTTAGGGAGTAGGGTTCGGGGGAGTTAGGATTTGGCGTCGAGGCTAGAAGGTTTAGGATTTGGGGGTTGGAGGGCTTTTAGGGTTTAGAGTTTAGGATTTAGGATTTAGGGCTTAGGGTTGAAGGGTTTAGGGTGAGGGGTTTAGGGTGTAGTAAGTGGAGGTCGCTGGGGTTTGACCGTTCTTTAGGTTTCCGCAGGGGTTTAGGCTTAGTGGATGTCCGACAGTCCTTGCCGTCCAGGTCGTTTGCGCATGGTCCGCCGGCGAAGCTCTCACCTCAAGTGGGTCAATTTCGTTCAGGGGCTGCCTTTCAGGGTTCTGGGGTTCTAGGGCTTAGGCTTCAGGGTTTAGGGTTTATAGGGCTTAGGGCTTAGGGCTTAGGGTTTAGGGGTTAGGGCTTAGGGCTTAGGGTTTAGGGTTGAGGGTTTAGGGTTTAGCATGAAGCTCCCTCAAAGCGACCCCTTGCAGAACCTGGATAATATAGAGGTAGGAATAAGTACTAAATAGTTTTCCCTATTCTAATTCCTTAAGGCCCCGATACTACATGAACAGCTCGCCACCCGACCCCGCAACGTTGGGCCGCAAACGCTCCATTTGCTCGAAGAGCATGCGGTAGTCATCCTGCAAAGAGGGATCCAACCCATTCTTCGAGTCTTTGCTTTAAAATATCACGGGGGGATCGAAGTGGGAAAGTCTGCCTTGTGGCTCTCCACTGCGAAAATCTCGCGTGGGCACATTGAAAGAGCCCCCAGAAACTTTAACATAACCCTAAACCCTGAACCCTAAACCTCCCCTTCAAATCTCCTCCTCGACATCATCCGGATCCTGCATGACCTGCGTGGACCATCGGGGAATTGGAAAGCAGAGCACTACTTGGCCACAAAGGCTTACCATAGGGGCCGAAATAATTTTACATAGTTTTGGGGGGCTATTATAGCATAGCTATTCAAGGGACCGTAAGGGAATATCGTTAGTACTTGTTCCGAGCCCAATATTCTGAAGGCTCAGCCGGCTCTCTGTTCCAAAAGGCGCTTCCCGCGACGAAAGGCGCGGCCGTCTGTTGGCACACCTGCTCCGCCGTGACTCGCCACGCCATCTCCGCATCCTGGCACAGATGGCAGAATAGGGTGTAGGGTTTCAGGTTTAGGGTTTAGGGTTTAGGGTTTAGGGTTTAGGGTTTAGGGTTTAGGGTTTAGGGTTTAGGGTTTAGGGTTTAGGGTTTAGGGTTTGGGGGATCCCCTTATAGACCCCTAAAGTATGAGAACCCTCGAGAACCCTCCCCATATGAAGCTGCCCCGGCATGTAAACCCGAAACTCATCCCACACTTGTCACCCCAAACCCTAAACCCTAAACCCTCAACCCTAAACCCTAAACCCTAAACCCTAAACACCCTAAACCCTAAACCCTCAACCCTAAAGACCCTAAACCCTAAACCCCAAACCCTAAACTTGTCAGACACTGCTGGCCTTTCTCTTGGGCTTCGTCTTCCCGCTGCTCAAGGACAGGAGCATGTCGTGCGCACTCCTGTGCCAAGCGGAACGCTGGGTTCAAACGTGGGGACTTTGGGGTCAAAGAGATGTGCGGGGTGAAGCTGCTGAGGGTGGATGGTGCAGAAGATAATGGACTAGATTGTAGTGTGTGTGTGGAGAACACCCGAAACCCAAACCGCAACGAGTGTAGAGCTCAACCCGGATGCCAGAGCAACACGAGGTGAAGAAGGCTGTCTGCCCACCAAGCGCGAGCCCCGCTTGGCTTTGTGGCTTCTTTACGATTTCAGACAAGGACGTCCTAGAGGCATGTAGCTTCTAACATCAAGACTTGTGACTTATGTGTACTTACACAGAAAGGGTGTGATAGGAGGCCACAAGTTGTGTTCGGAGAGCCTCCCTCCCTCCGGCTTCTGCCCTAGAGCTTCAGGGTTTAGGGTGCAGGGTTTAAGGTGTAGTTCAAGGCACTTTGGACTGCCCAGTGTGTGCTGCCTCTTTTCACACGGATAATGCTTGTTGATGGTGATGGCATGTCCTGGCAATACTTGCCAGTGACACGCGTGGGGCACGCCCCGCGGGAAACTCACGGCAGATGTTGGCCGACATTTGTTGGCAAAAAGAGCTGTAGTCAGAACTCCCCACCTACCATAGTGGCACTGGTTCATTCACATGAAAAGCCTGGACGGAAGTTTCTGACTACAGCTCACGGCTTCACATCGGGCCATGAAAGCCAGCGTTGAGCTGTGGCGCCTCTGGTATTGGAGAAAGATGGCGTGAAACCTGAACCTCGCTTGGAATCGCAACGTGGAAGAGAAGCGCTTCTTTGGGGCGCCTGTGAGGGGAGAGTCTTAGACTGCCGCCCCGATGTCATGGATTCCCTCGTTCTTCATGAGCTGCAGCAGCTTCTTGCGCCGCATCGAGAAGTGCTTGGACACCTGCTCCTCGGGATGACTTAGCGTGCGGAGGTGAGACTTTGCGACCTCCTGGGCTGTTTGCTCGGTCAAGGGGGACCGGAAGTCACTGGCGATCCTGCCCATGTACATCGAGCGGAAAACGTCCGATTGCTTGATGTTGGGGGCCTTCAGCTTCGAGAGAGAAACTCTCAGCTGTGGCCGCTCCGGCCGCAGGTGATCACCTAGACCCAGGAGTGAATAAAAAGGGTACCCCTTTTTTTGGTTTTAAGGAGATTCTAAGGGAACCCCCCAACCCTTAAAAATGGAATTAAGGGCCTACTCCGGGTCCTAGCCCTAAAACCCTAAACCCTAAACCCTAACCCCTAAACCCTAAACCCTGGGACATAAGGGCCCGAGCCACTATCCTCTCCACCAGCGTCCGTGACCGGAATGGTGGGGGACGAGGCTGAGCGAGCCGCTGCCTCCAGCTTCGTGATGTACTTCCTGCAGGGACGAGACTTCTGCCTCCTAGAGTGTCCGGGTTGAGGGTTTAGGGTTTAGGGCGTAGGGTTAGGGTTTAGGGTTCAGGGTTCAGGGTTCAGGGTTTAGGGTTTAGGGTTTAGGGTTTGGGGTTTAGGGTTTAGGGTGTAGGGTTTAGGGTTATTGCGTGCAGACTCCAAAACCCTAAGGTCCTCAGTCGCATCTCGGAGGCCTTCAGTAAGACCTCCAGCTCCTTTACAACCTTAACTCAGCTGCACTGCAAGGGTGGGTTTAGGGTTTAGGGTTTAGGGTTTAGGGTTTAGGGTTTAGGGTTTAGGGTTTAGGGTCTAGGGTTGAGGGTTTAGGGTTTAGGGTTCAGGGTTTAGGGTTTAGGGTTTAGGGTTTAGGGGTGTGCACGAACAGGCACCTTAAGGCCTTCAAGCCGCAGACCTGTCGGGTTGTGGGGTCTAGGGTTTAGGGTAAAACTCCTACATCCCCAGGTTTTGAACCTCCCCCCCCTAAACCCCCTAAGTGCCTAACCCTAAACCCCAAACCCTAAACCCTAAACCCCAAACCCTAAACCCTAAACCCTAAGTCCTAAACCCTAAACCCTAAACCCTAAACCCTAAGTCCTAACCCCCTAACACCAACGCCAACTCGGTGGCTGTCTCGGAAGAAAGTGGCAGGTCCGGCACCTCTGGAGGTCTGGAGGTTGAGGGTTCTTGGGCTCTGGACTTTGGGGCCTTTAGGGCCTTTGGGGTGTTTAGGGTTTTTAGGGTTTAGGGTTTAGGGTTAGGCATTTAGGGTTTAGGGTTTAGGCCTTTGGGGTGTAGCTGTTGGGCATCTGGGGATCTAGGGTAGCTAAGACCGGACCCCGTCGAGGGTTCAGGGTTCGGGGTGTGAACAGTTGGGGTTTCGGATCCCTAAACCCTAAACTCTAAACCCTAAACCCTAAACCCTAAACCCTATTCCGGGTTCCACATTCCACAAGCACAAGACTTGCATCGTGAGGCACCAAAGAATTCTATGCTCAGGAACCGCACCAACTTCGTGCACCCCAACCAGCTCCCGCCGGCACCAAAAAAGCCGTAAACCCAAAACCCAGAACCCAGAACCCAGAACCCTAAACCCTGAACCCTGAACCCTAAACCCTTTCCGGCGCGCCTTGTGTCTCACATTCCCGCGAGAGGGCTTTGGCTGCTCGGGCAGTTCAGTCTCGGAAGGAGGCGATGCAAGCTCAGCAAGCGAGGCCTGCGGGAATTGTGGTTTAGGGGTTAGGGTTTAGGGTTTAGGGGTTAGGGTTAAGGGTTTAGGGGTTTGGGGGTGTAGGATTTAGGGGTTAGGGGTTTCGGGTTTAGGGTTTAGGGTTTAGGGTTTAGGGTTTAGGGTTTAGGGTTTAGGGTTTAGGGTTTTGGGGCTTAGAGCCTGCGCGAATTCTGTTTCTTTTGCTGGGGTTTAAAGTCGCGACTCTAAGTTTTGGGGGGGTTCCTAAGCAATTGGTAGTGAATCTACGACAAAAGATGCCACACCTCAGTGCATGCAGAGCACGCCAGGGTGGATCAAGTGCCGAGTAGAAGAACATCCGAGATGGGCTTGCCAACTCCCAATCTCCCACCCCGAAGCTCTAAGCCCGAAGCCCGAAACCCAAAACCCTAAACCCTAAACCCTAAACCCTAAATCCTAAACTACGAGGCTGCCTCAAGCCCAGAACCCCGTGGCCCATGGCCTTGGGCTCCGCGAGCCATCGCTGCACCTCGGACTGCGTGTCGGAGCCCTCCGAGACCTCCTTGACTTCCTTCGGCTTCGCTTGGAGGCCAAGCTGTCCTTCGTAGGGTTCAGGGTTGCCTGTAGGCTTTGGGGTTGTGGGCCTGTAGGGTCGAGGGTCTAGGGTCTAGGGTCTAGGGTCTAGGGTCGAGGGTCGAGGGTCGAGGGTCTAGGGTTTAGGGTTTAGGGTTTGGAGTTTAGGGCTCTCTCTCTCTCCCTCTTCTTCTTGTGTCCTCTCCATTTGTGTCAAACACGCCCGATGACTGCAACCGTCGGCACTCTTGACTCGAAATGGAGTTCCGCAACTAAAACTGCCACGCGACAATTAGGTTGTTCTTCAGCGTTTTTGTAGTGTGTCCTTCAAAAGCGGACGGGGGCACTACCCCCCCCCCACGCCCATGTGCAAACCTGAAGAGGCTGTGCCCCTGTTCTGCGCTCTCCCTCTCCCTTTCCCTCTCCCTCTCCCTCTCCCTTTCCCTTTCCCTCTCCCTCTCCCCCTCTCTCTCCCTCTCGCTCTCTTTCTTTCTTTCTTTGGGGCATGGGGCAAGCCCCGCGCCAAGGCGCGCCCCGATCCTGCGTCTCTCGGAACACTACTACCGGCGCCGCTGTATCAGGGCCTCTCGGAAAAACACGGAAGCGAGTGGGACCGGTGGAGTTGTCAGTGGCCCCCCTCCCCCCTATTTTGTGATGTATGCTCCCCACTTGCTCCGCAAGGTGTGGCCTGCTCGCGAGAAAAGCATGCACCCCGGGCCTCTCTTGGGTGCCTCCCACAGGGGTCTCTATCTTGGTAATGGGCGTGTTCAACACTGCCCCGCCCACTAATTTACCCGCGACAGCCCATCAAGTACCTAACTGTGCCTCTATCTCAGATGTCTTCAAAGTGCAGGCGTTCGTTCCCAACAACCGAAGTGCCCCCCCCCCCTCCCCCCCCCCGCTATTAACAAGACCCAGGCCCCACGAGGGAACGGACGCCCCAATCGAAAATAATGTCCGGCCTTCGGCCTTTCTCTTGATGCCCCTATCTCACATCTGATCTTTGTGTTTGACTGAAACTCTCTCTCTCTCCCTCTCTCCCTCTCTCCCTCTCTCCCTCTCTCCCTCTCTCCCTCTCTCCCTCTCTCCCTCTCTCCCTCTCTCGCTCTCCCCCTGCCCTGCCCCCGCCACTGCCCCTACCCCTGCCCCTGAGCCGTTTTTTTTTATGACATGTGAAAAAGAAAACGACAACACACACACACACACACACACACACACACATAGAGGACACACACACACGCACACCTCACAAACAGGCCTGCATCCGGAGGTTCCGATTTGATCTCGCAGCCTCCAGGAGTTCCAAGAGCTCCTGTTAATGGTTGATCTGGGGGTTTAGGGCTTAGGGTTTCAGGTTTAGGGTTTCGGGTTTAGGGTTTAGGGTTTAGGGTTTAGGGTCTAGGGTTTAGGGTTTAGGGTTTAGGGTTTAGGGTTTAGGGTTTAGGGTTTAGGGTTTAGGGTTGTCTTGAGCCCAGTTCATAGACCCTGTTCATCATTCAATAGGGCTTCTTGATAGTCAAGGTACGCTCACCAAGTTCTGGAAACCCTTCACTCTTGGTACTCAATCTCTAGTTCCAAGTATAAGATACTAACTGGTGAAGGTAACAACCATTGATTGACAACTGACACCTCTTGTCCACCGCTCTTTTCCCTTTATCATTCACCTGCAAGAGCCGTCCATTCAGGAGCTAAATACTAGCCCGTATTCGTATTGTTACGAAGAGAAGAACATGAACTGCATTGTAATATAAGCTTGTGTATGAAGACAGTGAATTTTATAAACGAAGTGTTTTCCCGCGGCTCTTTCTATTATTGTTTTAATTATGCCGCGGTCATAGTAATACAAACGTTCACAGTTTGCTTTCCAGCCAACCTTACATTCCCCGAAACCCTAAAGCCCCCTCCACCCCCCCTCTCCCCCCCCCCCCTCTCCCCCCCCCCCCTCCCCCCCCTCCCCACCCCCCCCCCCCCCCCTCCCCCCGCCCCTCCCCCCCCCCCCCCCTCGCCCTCCCCCCCCCCCCCCCCCCCCCCCCCCCCCCTCCCCCCCCCCCCCTCCCCCCCCCTCCCCCCCCCCCTCCCCCCCCCCCCTCCCCCCCCCCCCCCCCCCCCCTCCCCCCCCCCCCCAAAAAAAAAAAAAAATCAATAAAAACTTCGCTGGCTCACCGGTTCCGGGCCTTCGCCTTCCGAGACGCCTTCTGAGATCATGGAGGGGCCGATGGAAGACATGGCGGCGGGATCCTTGGAGCTCGACGCCAAAGTCATCCTCAGGCTCCCGATGCTGTCCTTCGAGACAGGGTTTAGGGTTTAGGGTTTTAGGGTTTAAGGGTTTAGGGTTTAGGGTTTAGGGTTTAGGGTTTAGGGTTTAGGTTTAGGGTTTAGGGTTTAGGGTTTAGGGTTTAGGGTTTAGGGTTTAGGGTTTAGGGTTTAGGGTTTAGGGTTTAGGGTTTAGGGTTTAGGGTTTAGGGTTTTGGTTTAGGGTTTAGGGTTTAGGGTTTAGGGTTTAGGGTTTAGGGTTTAGGGTTTAGGGTTCAAAAGTTTAGGGTTTAGGGTAACCGAACACACTGTCAGCCAGGAGCCCATGCCCGTCTCCCGAGCCCGAACATTTAAAGGAAAAGAACTGTCACAGCCAGCAGGCACATTGAGTGTAGCCAAAAAATACAAGGTGCGAAAAGGAAGTCCCTGCCAGCATTTTCAACTCCATCTCGACCCTAACCCCAGCAACACGACCAGGTCCTTCCTGGAGACACCTTGAAGGGGTCAGGGTTTAGGCTTACAGCGCAAGGCGCAGTCTAAGCAAGTCTAACCCCTCTCTCCCCATCCCAGCGCTCCGACAGTTGCTCGAATTGGCGCTCTGCAAAAAGGTACAGCTCCTCTTGCTGCTCCATGGTACGCAGCCTTCGTTGAGACTTTGCAGTTTGGGGTTGAGGGTTTCAAGATTCCAGCGGTCTGGAATAAACCCTAATACCTAAACCGCAAACCCTAAACCCTGAACCCTCAACTGCTCATGCAACGCTCTAGACCCTAAACCCCAAACCCTAAACCCCAAACCCTAAACCCTAAACCCTAAACCCCAGGGTGATCAGGCGGCATGTTGTACTTGATGAAGCGTGGAGCTGTCTTCGAATCGTGCACCCATCGGCTAAGCGGCCAGATGAAGTCCTGCGTCTTGGAACCCTAAAAGCCCTAAAGACCCAAACCGTTAAGGGGTTTAGGGTTTATTAGGGTTTAGGGTTTAGGTTTTAGGGTTTCGGGTTTAGGGTCTAGGGTCTAGTGTCCAGGGTCTAGGGTCTATGGTGCGCATAAGCCCCAAACCGAAACCCATAAAAAAACACTCCTAGAGTAGCTGTTTACATGTGGATGCAGGACTAGGATGGCCCAGTAAAACCCTCTGAAACATATTCCTGAATATGATCCTCTTAAAACCAACACAAAGGAAAATGGAAAATGTCCCAGGGGCCTACCTAGAGGATGACCATCATCCTGCAGATCGACGGTAGGGGCTTTGTGTCTTCTGCGGCCCTACGAATCCTAAGGTCTGCTGTGGTGGCAATCTACAATGGTGTCCCCAGCGCCAACTCCTGCGTTCTTGTCTACGCATGCATCCAAGTACGAAGAAAATCTCTACGTAAAAAGAGCTAGCATAGAATTGAAGGTGGTCCTTTTGGGGGGGGGGGAGGCCGGGGGGGGGAGGGGAGGGAGGGGGTAGCTGTTTTGGGTGGGCTGTTTCAGGTCGACCCTATTTGACTAAACCTCACGAGCTCAGAACAACTGAGCCCCAAGAAGCCCGCAAACCCCAAAACCGGCCTGCTTTCCCCAAACCCTAAACCCTAAACCCTAAACCCTAAACCCTAAAGAACCAACTCTTAGGTCAATCAAGGGTCACTGGCTTCAATGGAGCCCTCCCCATTCACGTCGATCATTTCAAAGAGCTGCTGGAGGTCCACCTTTCATGGGGGGGCTCAGGGGTTTAGGGCTTTGGGTTTAGGGTTTAGGGTTTAGGGTTTAGGGTTTAGGGTTTAGGGTTTAGGGTTTAGGGTTTAGGGTGGAGGGTTGAGGGTGGAGGGGTTGAGGGTTGAGGCTGGGACTCCATATAAGGGCCACATGCTCTCAAGCCTTTGGGAGTCTTCTGGGGGCCTCGTGCGCCTCCAGCTTCATCCTTAGACCCCACTGCTCCGAGCTTCTTTGTGGCCCTCGGAACCCTAAACCCTAAACCCTAAACCCTAAACCCTAAACCCTAAACCCTAAACCCTAAACCCTAAACCCTAAACCCTAAACCCTAAACCCTAAACCCTGAACCCTGAACCCTGAACCCTGAACCCTGAACCCTGAACCCTGAACCCTGAACCCGATGCCGGCATGGGATTGCCCCTAACGAGGTGGTGCCTCGTCGATGTCCATCACCTCAGAGGCAAGCAAAGGCAAAATTCGCTGCAGTTCTCATGGGGCTTTCTGATCGCATGCGGAGACCCTCAACCCTAAACCCTAAACCCTAAACCCTAAACCCTAAACCCTAAAACCCTACACCCTAACGGGCATTTCTTGAATTCTACTGTAGGGGCGCCCTCGGCCCCTGAAAGCATTCCATGGACCACTCTTGGATCTCGATATTCGCCGTCATGGTCGTTGCTATTGCTGTTGCGATGGCTGGGGTGTGATTGCTTGGGGTGTCCTCCCTTATACTAGCAGTCCTTAACGGGGATTATGGTAGGGGGTACTAAAACCCCTAGTAAGGACTGTTACGGGGGGGACATCCCAAGTCATTGCTATTGTTCATGTAATACCCTTCCTTCCAAGGGTCTTCGATTTACATGAACCCCCACTTTGAAAAAAAGGCCAAGCTTGCCGCCGATGATGCCCACGACCTCCAAGCCCTACAGTCCTCTTGACAACAAGCCCGGACTTGTCATACATCCTACCGGCCCGAAACTAAGTGCCCTAGCCCCTGAACCCTGAAATCTCTAAACGGTATACACCCCAAAACCCCAAACTCTGAGCCTCAAACTCTCAACCCCACATGCATGTCCAAACATAGGGGCCCTCACAATACGATACTCGGACCCCACACCAAAAAAAACACGCAAAACCAATATCATGATCAATATAAATATATATATATATATACTACCCCCCCCCCCCCCAGCGACCTACCCTTTTTAGGCCTTTTTAGGCCTTTTTAACAAAAAAATAACAAAGAAGGCCCAAAAGTCGCGTAGTTAATCACCGGGTAATGAAGGACAGTTACTGGGACACCCACCTCACAGACCCGTCCAGGAATACCCCAAAACCCTATAATCCAAACTTTACCAGAGATTCTCCTGAAAAGCTTGCGCTTTTGGATGTTTTTATGTATTTGTGAATTTGCTTGTGTATGGCCTTCACTACGTACTTTTCTAGGATTCTTGTGGATTTTTTAAAGCCTGATTGTGCAAGTTGCGCTTTTCAGGCATAGTATATATGTGGTCTTTATTGAATACTTCAGACATCTTTGTTTCATTGTTATGTAAGTAGAACCGCTTCTATTTCCATTATTGTGCATTTTTTAGCTTGCTCATGCAAATTGTGCTTTTCAGACATAGTATATAAGTGGTCTTTAGTGAATACTTCAGCAATCTTTGTCTCATTGTTATGTAGGTAGAACCGTTTCCATTTCCGCAAGTGTTTATTTCGTATTTGGTTAAGTATGGTCCTTTAAATAGTATTCACTTGAGTCAAATTGGGCTATTTGCTTAAGAATTCCTCTAGTAGTTAAATTCGCATAGAATGAATACTTCAAAAAAATTGTTTCATGAATATGTAAACATAAGGTGTTTCATTTGACTTTGCAGATAGTACTTCAATAATACTTTGCCTGGTATAAACACAACTGTTTCAATGCATTAGTTGCTCAACAAAGCACTATTTGCCCTTTAAACCACACTTTGCCATATGTTGGTTGAATATGGTGCTTCTTTCGTATTTTGGTTGAGTATGGTCCTTTAAATGGTATTCACTTGAGTCAAATTGGGCTATTTGCTTAATAATTACTCTAGTAGCTAAATTCGCATAAAATGATTATTTCAAAAATGAAAACGATTCATGAATATGTAAACATAAGGTATTTCAGTGGACTTTTCAGAGAGCATACTTTGCCTAGTACAAACACAATTGTATAAATACAGTATTTGCACTTTAAACGCACACTTTGCCATTTTTTGGTTGAGAATGGTGTTTATTTCGTATCTTGGTTGAGTATGCTCCTTTAAATAGTATTCACTTGAGTCAAATTGGGCTCTTTGCTTAATAATTACTCTAGTAGCTAAATTCGCATAGAACCAAGAAACATGTTTCACGATTTGATTAATACTTTGCCTCGTACAAACACAACTGTATAAATAAATTAGTTGCTCAACAAAACATTAATTGCCCTTGAAACGCACAATTTGCATAGAAAAACACTGATCTAAACATCTAAAAACAGCATTGTCCGCTTCAGATTCAAAATGTAGATTCTTCCAATGCTGGCTTGAGTAGGAGTCACTTTTTAAGCAAACAATTCTAAGCAATAAATGCTTTTTCTCAAGACAAGTATTGCAAATGCTGCTTCTAGAGAATTAATCGCATTTACCAGGCAAATATTATCCATGCGAATTGAGCTACCAGAGCACCAAGTAATGGCTGAATAAGGTCTACTACACTTGAGTACAACCAAAAGATGCACTAAACACTAGCGGCTCTACTTGCATAATAACGAAACAAATAGTTCTGAAGCACTAGAAAGACCACTTGTATACTATTTCTGAAAAGCACAATTAGCATAAGCACACTTAAAAATGCGTAGTTATTGCCTCGTGACCGTGAAGGCGAACCAAAAAGCCAAAATACCAAAACCAAAAAAACTAAAAAAACCAAAACCAAAAAAACCAAAAAAAACAAAACCAAAAAAACAAAAATACCAAAAAAAACAATTTTCCGGGACTCTTGGAGAAGCCTCATAGGGATTTCCTGAGAGTCCCGGAAAATTGGTTTTTTTGGTATTTTTGGTTTTTTTGGTTTTGTTTTTTTGGTTTTTTTGGTTTTGGTTTTTTGGTTTTTTTGGTTTTGGTTTTTTGGTTTTTTTGGTTTTGGTATTTTTGGTTTTTCTACTGTCTCGTGTATGCGATTTTAGTTGTATTTTAGTCTACGCCCTAGGAAATACGCTATATTGCACACCGAGTTTGCTTGCAGTGCAGCTGGGTGACTTGAGACAAGGCGAAAAAGGGCAGGTCACTGGGGGGGGGGGTACCATATATATATATATATATATTTATTTATTTATTTATTTATTTATTTATTTTTATATTTATATTTATATTTATATAATACATATATATATACAGATACATACACACAAATAATAATAAATGGACTTGAAGTAGCTAAGTGTTTTGCGGAACCCCCCCCCCCCTTCTGCTGGTAGGGTTTAGGTTGTAGGGTTGGGACCCTAAACGTTTAAAACCCTAAACCCTAGACCCTAAACCCGCAGTCCGAGGGCGCTGCCCTTAGACGACTCTGGAACTCGGGATCTTTCCTCGCCCCCTCAATGAGCTCATCCAGAGTGACACGACCGCTGCGGTCTGTGTCGATGCCTTCGGTTTGGGGTTTAGGGTTGAGGGTTGAGGGTTGAGGGTTGAGGGTTGAGGGTTGAGGGTTGAGGGTTGAGGGTTGAGGGTTTGGGGTCACAACCCTCCTTCCTAGACCGTGAAGCCATACGGCTCAGGACCTAATAGGTTCTTGCAAAGGTGCGCGTATCCGCACAGCGCACTCTTGCTAGAGCCTAGGGCTTCACTGAAGACGCCTTAGGGTTGAGATTCCATCGGATCCCTTAAATGATTTAAGCTAAATCATCCAGGGTTTAGGGTTTAGGGTTTAGGGTTTAGGGTTTAGGGTTTAGGGTTTAGGATTTAGGGTTCCCTGACTCCACCGTTCAAGGACCAGCACTAGGTCTTAAAGGCCCGGACCATGGCAGCACAACCCTAGACCCTCAACCCTATACCCCTAACCCTCAACCCTAAACCCTCAACCCTAAACCCTAAACCCGAAACCCTGGAAAGCCCTGAAAGGTAGAGCGGCTAGGATCGACCCCGCATTGATCCCAAGATGCGCTCGAAAAGCTTCGACAGGAACCTGAGTCTCTGAGTAGCACTTGGACACAAAAACCAAAACCCAAAAGCAGCACAAGAATACTTGCTAAATTCATAAGAAGAAGAAGAACAACAACACTAATAAGACGAAGACTGAGACTGAGACTAAGACTCAGACTCAGACTCAGACTCAGACTAAGACTAAGACTAAGAATAAGAATAAGAATGATAATATACATACATGTATATACATATATATCTTGCTTCAGAATTCTACAACGATAAATATACAGTACATGAACAAAGACTGAAGCCCCTGCAGCCCATCTAGACGCTCGAAGTTCTGCCCAACCCCCAAGCCAAGGGTCGCGTTGGGCCTCTAACGCCTCTGAACCATATTCCTAAATGGCCTGATTCGCTTAAACCCAGGAGGGAGAAAACAAAAAACATTGCAAAAAAAAAATAGCCTGAGTCGTTAAAACATCCCAATGGGCCTGCCCTAGGGGATAGGGCTAGGGGGGCCCTTGGGGATATAGACCCTCTGAATAAGGTCCCTGTTTAAGAGAGAACCAGAAGAGGGTTAAGAAGGGTTCCCTTTTCAGGCTCCCCCTTATCGTACCTAGGGGGCCCAGTCAAGAGGCTTTGTGTCACTTTCCAGATCCTGCTCCATCTCCTCGGCCAAATTCAAGATGTCGTGAGCTCGAGCTTCGGCAAACGTGTCCACCACCACCGCCTGATTTGAGGTTGGGGGTTTAGGGCTGAGGGTTTAGGGTTTGGGGAGCTTACAGCTCGTTTAGGGTTCGGGCGCTGGGAGGTTCAAGGCATGTCATTGATTTGATAAGGTCCCTTCCAAGTGGCCACGATCATGTTGAGCACGCCAAACACGAGAGTCAGAGAAGAGCCGATGAAGATCAGAGCAGTCTCCTTATGTCAATCAGCTGATGCAACTATGTACTTTTACTCCTGTTGCTGCTGCAGAATGACAAAAGGCCACCAATGGGCATCAGGCAAATCTTCCGATTCACTTGCTACCATGCTGCAGCACAGGAAACCAACTGTTTTGGAATGGTTTGGGAGTTTGGGGCTTAGCAACTGGAGCCAGACAAGAACAACCGAACATGGCAAAACTACGCACAGCCACTGGGTACGCGCGGATGAGCGGATTGGCCATTCTTCCCCAACTATCACCGGCAATGACTGTCTGAAAAAGGAGCAGGTTTGCATACATCACCGAGGATGTCGCTTGCTGACACCAATCGCAGTCTGCGAACTCAGTTGTCTCCAGGTTCATTTTGAGCACCAGTGGATTCACGACTTCGACCAAAAGCATGGCCCAGATAGTCATCACGATGAAGCAGAAAAAGAAAGACCACAGCAGTGTCTTCAAACATGTAGCCATCATTGTGACGAGCTTGTAAAGTTCCCTCAACGCACGGATGCGTCGCAGGAGCCTCATCAAGCGGAAGATCCGAACAAGCCGCAGCGCGCGAAGGATGCTGAGTTTTTGGATCTCCTCGCTTGTGCTGATACTTTCGAGGATGAGCTCAATGTACCCACACAGCACAATGACAGAGTCCAAAACAATCATCCAATCCCGGCACATCGCAGGGCCATGCACCAGCCCGAAACCACCAAGCTCCAGCGTGTACAACACAAGGCACGTGTTCGAGATGACGGCAAAGGCCGCAGAGTCATCCTGCGATTAGATTCAAGGCGGCTCCCCCCCCCCCCCCCCCCCGCCCCCCTAAACCCTAAACCCTAAACCCTAAGCCCTAAACCCTAAACCCTATGCCTTAAGCCCTAAACCCCAAACCCTAGAAGCGCCGCTTGAAGATCAGTAGTCGGCTGCTACTCACGCGGCAGTTTCGGGGCTCGACACATGTCATAAAATCACGACTACAGTTCCTTATTCTTATACCACGTGCTATACGATACAATACACAAAAAATGTATGTTCTCACATATATATATATATATCATGATATCATTATATCATTCTATCATTATATCATTATATTGTATATACTAGATATTTAAAATTATATATGGGTTGTTGTAAATTGTGTTGCTGTATGTGGTTCTTGTATAAAGTCATCTCATACACCGTGTACACTATATGTTTCATGTTGAACTAAATATTCAAGATTGTATATCATGACCTGTTGCATACTACCTTTTACATATCATTGTATGTTCACATACACACATGTATCATTTTCGGTTTTAGTTGTACACATACATACAGACATACATACCTATGTTTCGTATTGCGCTCTGGGTAAGTGATACTCCCACACCCACACACCTACACACCTACACACCTACCTACACACCTACACACCTACACACCTACACACACAACGCTCCCTACTTACGCAAGAACTCTTGGCAGACAGGCATCTGCGTCAGCGGCTCTGGCATCGATGTCCCGGCACGTGCAGTACGCATCGATCACTACCACAATCAGCATAATATTCCCGAACCAGGAGCTGTTTAAGGTACTTAGTTGCTGAGTTGCTCAGCCCTTAAAAAAAGTGTACACTTTCAGTTCGAATAGGGGATTGTAGTATCCCATAAAAAGTGAAAAGTGTACTCATTCAGCTGCCGCGGGTCTCTCTCGTGCAGTTCACCAGGCGTCTGCGAACTCCTCCACCCCTTGGGCCGCAACTCTTTACGACCTCCTAGACGCCTTCCCACACACCACATCATCCTGCAACACCCCTGGGACCTCTCTCATACAAACCTTGGCCCTTTCCGACCGGCACCCGGAGGTAGCTAACAGGAACTCCAGGGTCAGGGTTTCCGGGTTTTAGCGAATTGCAACGGAACTGAACCCCCAGGAAATGAACAAAGAGCCGCCCGCAAAGACTCTGGAAAACGCACTCAACGGAACCGAAACGAATCTGAACAACAGACATGCCACCTCCTACCACTCGATTGTTCCGAAACCCAATCTTCCCAAAGAGCCCAATACCCCTTAAATAAGGAATAGACCCTCAATTTCTTTAGGTACACTTCATACGATTTAAGGTGGCCTAAACCCTAACCCCTAAACCCTAAACCCAATCTTCCTTAACTACCAGTAAGGGGTAACAAAGGGGGGCTCTTTGGGCTTCACATCCAGGGAACAGCTCTTCAATTTCGCGGCTGTAGGAGGTGATGAAGTTCGCCGCGACGTACTGGGAACTCCGCTTGGTCTTCGGCAGGTCCGCTACCTCCGAGTTGGTCTCCGAGTCCCCCATGGCTACTACAGGGGCCTGAATAGTTAGAATAGGTTTTTTTTTTTTTTTTTTTTTTTGGGGGGGGGGGGGGGGGGGGTTGTTCTAGTAGAACTTCAAAGGGACCATAGAGGAATACTACTCGCAAGTATTCCGACCCCTAAATTACTACGCCCTCTGAGACTGCGGGGGTCTGCAAGGGTGGATTCGAGTGCTTACATCGGGTTTCGGTTCGGGGCCGTCGGGGTCTTAGGGCCTTAGGGGCTGTACGCCGATGAGCCGGCAGATCATTGCAACATGCCTGTAAGCAGTAGCCGTGTACATGGTACCTATACTCCCCTTAGAACCTGAATAAAAATATGACTTTTAACATCCTCTTGGGTTTTATATGAACAAACATACAAAAAATGATTCCCAAGGGGGATATAGGTACATGCTGTATGCTGTATGCTGGATGCCGTGCTGCGTGCCTTGTCGCTGCAGAGACGGGCGAGTTCCGGACGCATGAAGCATGCCGGGAATACTCGGAGACGCAAAAGCTCGCAGGTAGAAACCCTACACAAGAAGCTCTCAAAACCCTGAACCCTCGACCCCAAACCCCCAACCCTCAAACCCCAAACCCTCAACCCTGCACACTAAACCCTCAACCCTCAACTTATAAACCCTCAACCCGAAACCCTCAAACCCCAAACCCTCAACCCTGAACCCTCAACCCTCAACCCGCAACCCTCAACCCTAAAGCCTCAACCCTAAACCCTAAACCCTAAACCCTAAACCCAAGGGGCCTGGCGCCACTTGCCCCGTTGATGGGGGGCAGACGCAGCCGCTGGTCCATGGGCCCCAGCCTTGGTCATCGTGTGTCGGGCATGGGCACATCGGGCGTGGGGTTTAGGGTTTAGGGTTTGGGGTTTAGGGTTTTTAGGGTTTAGGGTTTTAGGGTTTAGGGTTTAGGGTTTAGGGTTTAGGGTTTAGGGTTTAGGGTTTAGGGTTTAGGGTTTAGGGCTTAGGGCTTAGGGTTTGGGGTTAGGGTTAGCTAAGGGGTGTCATGCTGATGCCGCTACATGCGGCCGTGCGCCAGAGGTGGTCTCGGTCAACCTATGCTGTGTTGGAAGCCTGCGTGTCCGCAACCCTAGACCCTAAACCCCAAACCCTAAATCCTAAACCCTAAACCCAAAAAAGGACGTGGCGGCAGCATGTCTTTTGAGCTAGCTACCATGACGAGTACAGCTGCTAACATGAGACTCGACATGCCCCGAATCCCTAAACCCTAAACCCTAAACCCTAAACCCTGCACACCCAAGACTCACCTTTTCTAGGGCTGAAGGCTTCAGGGTTTAGGTTTCAGGTTCCCCTCTCTTAAACCCTACCATGTGAGCAGGTGCCTCTGAAGCAAATCGGAGGCGTCCTGAAACTTCGCCTGGACGGCACATACATGGTAGGGGGTGTTGGCATCCCTCAAACGGACACCCCAACAAAAGCACTCCCCTGAATGTACAGGCAACCAGACATACACTTACCAAAGATCAACAATACAGACCCTGCCTATAGGCTTCTGAGCTTAGGGTTTCTAGTGATTAGGTTCAAGATGTGATCCCATAATATACTATAAGGCTATGTTGCCACACTATACTGTACCAAACTGTATCATGATTGACTATACTCTACTTTACCGTAAGGCATTATGTCATGTGCGTTTGGTGTTATATAATACTTGGGTGATGGCTTCCACGCCTCCGAAAAGGGGCCTGTAAGGCTTAGGGTTTAGGGTTTAGGGCTTAGGGACGCTTCACATCTGTAGATGACGGTTGTTCGAAATTGCTTCACGGCAAAACGACCATTCTTCGCGAAAAGCAATTTGTCTTTCGCGGGCCCATCGCGGACTTTCGCGGAGCCTATTTTACACCCGTATTAGTTTCAGCACAAACAGTACTAACACAAAACTTCGCGAAAGCGTGATTTGTCTTTCGCGGGCCCATCGCGGACTTTCGCAGACCCTCATTTCCATCATCTGATGGTCGCCCCAGTATAACTCGAAGACAAGGGGGGTTTTGAACAACCCTCAGATGAGTCTTCCCACTCACGCCCACGTGCACAGGTCTCAAGCGCCTGGAACCCCTGCAACCTGGAGTTTAGGCGTTAGGGTCCCCTAACAAAGAATAAGAATCTCTCCTCCAATGAGACTCTAGACCAGAACGACTAAATTCGACACCCCAACACTGTGCACGGGTGTCACAGTTCCTGTCGCCTGGAATGGTGGCAAGAGCCTCATTGGTAGCCTGGATCTGGGCATTCAGCAAGTAATGTTCTATGGCACCACAAGGCCAGGATCTCCCCCCCCGCTCCCAGATCAGGATGTGGAGATTCTGCACCTGGAAAAAATCTCGCGCCGAAGCGCGGCCTTCCGGGAGCAGAATCTCCGCGTCATGGCTCTGTGATGCAAAAGGGCGTCGGCAAGGGATAAGAAGGACACTGTAGAGCTCACAGCTCCGTTTTGCGGCAGCTCGGTCATACAGGCAATATGGTCTCCCTGTCTCGCCGGCACTAGGGTTTCCCTGAACACGAAAGCATCATCGAGCAAAGCAGCCTCCGTCAATCGTAAAGGACCATGATGCTCCACGGACGACAAGTCACCGCTAGCGCGAAGCCCTTGCTGTAGAAATTCTGAAAATCATCTCCTAGACTTCCTACACCCCAAATGCCCCTAAGCCTCCTGAAGCCCTCCTAAACCTTAACTAATGTTTCCCAGAACCGAGCGCCTCCTGGGTGGACACGGGGTCATGAGGAAAGCGGAAATGCCGGTCGTGACCTGCAATGGCCCGACATCCACGCTGGAGAGCTTTGCTTAAGGTGCTCAAAGAGGCTTTCGGGAGCCTTCTGAGAACTTTCCCTTACCCTAAGCCTCAACCATACATCCTAAAGCATCCTAAAGCTCGACATTCGAAAGCCTGAAAAGGCTCATCTTCAAGGAATCTAATTCAGCCCTCTCTCCCCCTCTCTCGGCCCTGTGTCCGCTGCAAGGCTCATAGACTTCGGGATGCTTTGGGCCCTCAGGGGTTGGTCGCTTCGTGGGGGGGGCCCGAAACCCTCCCCTCTCCCTCCCCTCCCCTCTCCCTCCCTCCCCTCTCCCCTGCGTGGACAAGAAGCAGGAGATGGGCGCAAGTCCAGGTTTGTGAGATTAGGGTTTAGG
>CAJNDS010002779.1:525676-550676 GCA_905221605.1 Symbiodinium natans | reverse complement strand
TAGGGTTTAGGGTTTAGGGTTTAGGGTTTGGGGTCTAGGGTTTAGGGTTTAGGGTTTAGGATGGAGTGCGCTATAGGGTTCCAGGGTGTTTTTGTGTTGGGCATGTAGGGTTTTTCGGGGTCCTTTCTGTAAGGTCGAGGGTTTCGGGTAGTAGGGTCTTCGGGGATTGCGGTACTAGAGTTGAGGGTTGGGCGCGGGGGGGCTTACATATGGGGGTTTGCGACAAGAAGGGACCCCCGAATAGAGTCCCCAAAAAGTAGGGTTCCCTTATACTAAGGACCCCAATAAGGTACCCCGAGTTTTTTTACTCCCCCCCCATAAGGTTGAGTGCCGGGGAGGGAATCTGGGGTATTGGGGTTGGGGCGGCGAGGGATCCCCGGGTTCATGGGTTGAATGAGGGGCCTAAAGGTTGAAAGTTTGGTGGGTTCTTTTTTCTGCAATGACTCCCTTTCTCCTAGCAAGCCAGCCCATATAAGGGCATGCACCGTTGACCCCAGCAGAGCTGGAGGTTTAGGGTTTGGGGTTTAGGGTTTAGGGTTAAGGGTTCAGGGTTTGGGGTTTAGGGTTTAGGGTTCAGGGTTTCGGGTTTGGGGTTTAGGGTTTCAATGCTGTAGACGAACCCCCCGCATGTCACCGCGCCTCTGCCCCATTGTGCGGCCCTGGCAGGCACATGAAGCATCAGGGTAACCCTAAACCCCAAGCCCCAAACCCTAAACCCGCAGCATTTAGGGTGTGAGTGTGAGCCGGAGGGTTGAAGGTTGAAGCCTACTTGCAAGGATCCTACCCTGATACGGCTCCGGCGGACCAACATGGACCCCACATCCCACGAAATCAGGGTTTATACTAAAATCCGACCCCGACCTCCTTGCAGTACAATGCGGTGCACTTGCTTGCTGCTTCTGATCACGGGTCGAGCAGAGTGAAATGGAAGGCAACTCGGGCCGACCCAAAACTCTGCAAGCTTTTGGCCATGGAACCCTGAAGCATGGCATTGGCTTTCCCGCTGCAATTGTTGCGCCATTCTACACCTTAAGCGCCAAACCGCAAACCCCAAACCCTAAACCCCACACCCTACAACCATTCGGTTGGCCTCCAAACCCTCCCGAACATATGCCCACGGCTTAGAGGGAGATCGTAGGCGTTAAGGTCTACAAGGCTTAGGGCAAGGCTCACGGGTTGGGGGGCTTCGAAAAATGAAGGGCTTAGGGCTTAGAATTAAGGATCTAGGGTTCTCAACTCAGGGTTTAAGGCTTAGAGCAAATGATCTGGCGGCTCAGGGTTGGTGGATTTCAGGAGAACTGGGCCCTCAAACGCCCGAAGGGCTGTGCTTGCATCTTGAAACCATGCAGATCGGACTTCCGGGGTTTGGGGTTGCGAGATTTAAGGGTCAAGCGCTGAGGGCTAGACTTTGGGCAGCTCTCTTTCCCCGTTTTAGAAACCAGAGCACCCCCCCCCCCCCCCCTAAACCCTAAACCCTAAACCCTGAACCCTAAACCCTAAACCCTAAACCTCTTGTTTGGGGTCTGACCACCCCGCCTTACTGCTGCCGCCCCGCGGAGGGCTGGTGGCTACCATCTTACCCGAGCGCTGCTGCTCGAAGAGGTCCTGCTTCTTGGCGGCACTTTGGGGTTTAAGGTTTAGGGTTTAGGGTTTTCGGGCATGGGGTTTCGGGAATAGGGTTTAGGTTCTGGGTCTAGGGTTTTGGGTCTAGGGTTTGGGGTTTAGGGGCTTAGGGTTTAGGGTTTAGGGTTTAGGGTTTAGGGCTTAGGGCTTAGGGTTTAGGGTTAGGGTTTCGGGGCAGTAGAGGGTTTTGGGCTGCGGGAGCGTCGAGGCTTGGAGCAACTGCAAGAGTAGCATGCCGTTCGGGGCTTAGGCCCGAGACCCTAAACCCTAAACCCTAAACCCTAAACCCTAAACCCTAAACCCTGAGGGAGCCATTCCCCTCAAGTTCTACATGGGAGGTTGTCAAAATTATGATCCCGTTTGGGGTACCGTAAATATTAGGTGCCGTATGATAATAGGGATACAAGAAGGGACCATCATTTTGACAACCACCCGCATAGCATTGTTTTCAAGGGTTGGGTCTCGTTCGTTAGCGGATGTAACTCTGCAAATGAACCGGTAGCGCCAGCACTTTGCTCAACATGCAAAGAGCCAGTAAGCTTGTAAGACAATTTGGCTGTCATTCTTCGTCTGCTGCGGGTGTCTGTCGGCAGTGTACTATTGAGCCTCCACCCGTAACACACCCAAGTCACCAATAAACCCGCAACCCTCAACCCTAAAACCTAAACCGGATTCAGGCTTTGGGGTCCTATGAGCCCTAAGACCCGTTTACCCCAAACCCTAAACACTAAAACCCTAAACCCTAAACCCCAAACCCTACACGCTGGGCCTTGACGTCAACAGCATGGACACCCCTTTTCTTGCACCTGAGGACAAGATGGCACTGATACAGCTTGGAGGTTCGTGGTACTTATGGGAGCCTTAATGATCAGAGCAGGGGCTTTGGGGGACTACAAAGGGACCATAAGGGAATACTACTACCTGGAGGTTCATGGTACTTATTAACCCTATTAACCCATTGATAACTGTACTGACAACCCACAAAAAAGCCCCTTAAGTGCCCTAATGATGGTGAAAAGTGGTGAAAAGTACAGTTATAAGTACAGCTCTACTTGAGGCCATGGGCTGCCCTGCATCTTCACACGCAACTGACTTCGGATACTCCTCTCTTTGCGGCCGGAACGCATCTGCGACACGGTCCACACGCGCAATACGCCTGGGCTTGAGTGAAACGCCGTGACTCGGTGTCTCGGTGTCAGCAGATGACCCGAGGATGAGCTGAAGGAGCTGAGTAAGCAATCCCCAGTTACTGACCCAAGTGCTGCCACGGAGATGCTCACCGCAACGAGGAGAGGGTTGCGATGTCAACCTGTGAGCCCCTCCATCGTGGAGAACCTGTTTCCTCTCAAAAATGTGAGCAACTTGGCGACCTGTATACTGTAGCAACCCTAAACCCTAGACCCTAAGCCCTAAACCCAATCAAACCTAAACCCTTAAACCCTCAGCTAGTAGCTCTCGCCCGCCTTTGGCATCGGCCGTGTAGATAAGAGGGGGCTCGAGGACTTCGTCTTCAGCGGACTCCTCCCACGAAAGCGGGATGCCAGAGACCCCCGTTTTGTGCTCCTCGATAGCAGATAGTGAATACAGCCATCCTATGTACCCTAACATTAGGGGCCGTCTAAAAATAAGGATCCCTCAAAGGGACCATAACTTAGAGACATCACCACACGATATGTGATGTGTGTAGAAAGTGGGAGGCTTCCGAAGGTGGAGGGTACCCTATTTGGGGCCCCTCCAAGGAGATTCTATTCTACATTGGGGTATAAAAGGCACCCCCTATTTTGGGGGAAATACCCCATAGAGTTTAACAAAGCGAGTGCCCACGCAGCTTCTTTCCCCTCGCGCTCCGTCCCTAAACCCTACAGCCTAAACCCTAACCCTAAACCCTAAAACCCCAAACCTTAAACCCTAAACCCTCAATCACCCTAAACCCTAAGGATTGCCACTTCGGGCTTCACGCATCATCCGTGCTGCGACATGGGGGGGGCTTCAGAATAGGGGGTGCCCTTCGGGGGGGAATACTCTTTGGGGGAAACTATTCTGCTTGAGGGAAAAACGGGGTACCGCTATTTTGGGAACTACCCACATCGCTTTATGAATACTTTGCGGCTAGTGTTGTAAGCCCTAAACCCTACGCCCTAAGCCCTAAACCCTAAGCCCTAAACCCTAAACCCGAAACCCTAAACGAGATCCCGATCCTCGGACGGTCGCGTGAGCTGCTCCTCGGAGACACGCAGTGCTGCGACCTGAGCGTGGCACTGGCGCTCTACTGCAGGGTCCCAGAGAGCCCAATACCCCTTAATGAAGGAACATACCTTCAGAAAAAGGGACCCTGAATCTGATTGAGCATTTTTCCTTTATTCCTAAGCCCTAAACCCTAAACCCTAAACCCTAAACCCTGAACCTAAACCCTAAACCCCAAACCCTAAACCCTAAACCGTATTGGGCTAGGCTCTTTGGGGTCTGAAAGGGATGCGGGAGACCCAACCATCCTCAAGCGCTGTCTGCACAAAAAGCAAAGGATCACGGCACTCCTGGGCATGCCTGCAGCCAGATGCCTGAACCTAAAAAACGTCTAGGGTTTAGGGTTGAGGGTTTAGGGTTGAGGGTTGAGGGTTTAGGGTTTAGGGTTGAGGATTTAGGGTTTAGGGTTTAGGGTTTCGGGTTCCGAATCGGGCTCCGGACAGGCACCGCCAGTGCTGCCGGGGGCACCTGCACAGACTTTTCAGGCTTGGATTGTGGGGTTTGGGGTTTAGGGTTTAGGGTGAGGGGCGTTTTGTTTGGGGGGGAGGGGGGGGTTGTCAGGCTTTAGGGCTTCTGGCTTTGGGGTTCAACGTCAACCTTTAGGGGTTCTGGGGTTGTGGGTTTCAGGGTTTGAGGGTTTGAGGGCTTCTTGGGGTTCTAAGTTTCTCGCTTTAGCTTGATGCTTCGTGGAATTTTGTCCCTCGCATCTGCTTAAAGCTCCCATGGGTGCGGGTGTGAAGCTTCCTCCAGCTGTATGCGTCTACCCATCGTACTTCAATGCAAAGTCAATACTATAAACCCTGAACCCTAAACCCTAACCCTAAACCCTTAACCCAAAACCCCAAACCCCAAACCCCAAACCCCAAACCCCAAACCCTAAACCCTAAACCCTAAACCCTAAACCCTAAACCCTAACCCTAAACCCTAAACCCTTACAGCGCCTCAGTGACGCTGGGCAGTGAGCCGTTGATGATGGGCAGATTCCTGCTCCGGCGGTTCGGGGTTTTAGGACGTCGGGCTTTGGGCCTCAGCTCAGGGCTCAGACTGCTGTGCTAAACTACCCTACAACCTACACCCTACAACCCTAAACCCTAAACCCTAAACCCTAAACCCTAAACCCTCCACCCTAAACCCTAAACCCTAAACCCTAAACCCTAAACCCTAAACCCTAAACCCTAAACCCTAAACCCCACACCCTAACCGAAACGTCTGCAGCAGTGCTTGAAGAAGTTCCACATTCGGGTCTGGTCACTTCATAGCCGTGAAGGCTTAAGGCTTAAGAATTGGTGGGGTCGAATAACTTCAGTGAGATTCTTAGCCAACGCGTGCACTGCAAAAACCCCGTAAACAACCCCTAAGCCCTTTAACGCCCGTCAATAAGTCAACACCCTTGATTCCGCAAACCCTGTGCCAGTTCCCCGTCGCCTGAAGTGAAAGGTGCAGGTCCACTGCTCGGGATGGGGCCGCACCCGCCAGAAAGAGACGTGCCCTCCCTGGCGCAAGGAGGGGCTCAGGGTCCAGGGGCTCAGGGTCTGCTTGGAGGTTCGTGGTACTTAATATCCAATGATAACTACACTTATAACTTATAACCCACTTATAAGCCTTTAATTACCCCAATACGGTTCTAACTGGGTTAAAGCCCACAGGACATCGGCCCTGAGACCCTCCCCGAAGGATCTCGGAGCCTGGAGGGTAAGGTTTGAGAGTGCCAGAAATTTGTTCGGGTTTAGGGTTTAGGGTTTGGGGTTTGGGGTTTAGGGTTTAGGGTTTAGGGTTTAGGGTTTCGGGTGTCGGGTTTCGGGTTTCGGGTTTCGGGTTTAGGGCTGTTGGGTTTAGGGCTAAGGGGCACCGGCCCCTCATTCTGGGTCAGGCAAGGCCCTGCTCTCCTGATCGGCGACGACCAGCAGGCACCGCTTCGGCAGGAAGTCGACCGCCGCCTCAACCCTAAACCCTAAACCCTAAACCCTAAACCCTAAACCCTGAACCCTAAACCAAAAAAAGGACATAAGCATAAGCATTCTATAGGGATATCCCTACCCTTATTGGGCTTCATTCTAAGGGGGGTTTATATGGGATATCCCTATCCTACTTTTTGCCTATGTGCTCTTTTGGGGGCCCAACATGAAGAGACACGCTGGTGACGAATCACATGCTTAATTGGGGATGGCGGGGGCGGGGGGGTAGGGTTTAGGGCTAAGAGTTTCGGGTTTAGGGTTGAGGGGAATCAGATCCTTTCCAGGATGCCCGGCTGAAGTGCCCGCACTATGACAGGCAGGAGTACCCCCAAAAGCGGACCATAGCTCAGGGAGCTGTGCACATGGCTCGAAGCTTGGGCCTTTGGGGTTTAGGGCTTAGGGCTTTTTAGTTTAGGGCTTAGGGTGGAGGATAGGGCTTACCTAGATATTGCTTAGGGCTTCAGGGCCTCTCAAGACCTTCCTCTGAGGCCCTGCGCAGAACCCCGCCAAGAACAACCCGATCTTTAGCACAAAAATAGAGACCTAAGCCCCAAATGCAAACACTAAACCCTAAACTTTTAACCCTATACCCTAAACCCTAAACCCCAAACCCTAAACCCTAAACCCCAAACCCTAAACCCGAATCCTCGACTTTGCCAGGGCCCCCGCGATGACGTGCTGAAAGCGTGAAAGCGCCTCGGCTCCAAGGGTTCAGGGTTCAGGGCCTTCAGCCTGGCCGAGGTCGTGGGCTGCTTTAGGGTTTGGGGTTTGGGGTTTAGGGTTTAGGGTTTCGGGTTTCGGGTTTCGGGTTTAGGGTTTAGGGTTTAGGGGTTTAGGGTTTAGGGTTTAGGGTTTAGGGTTTAAGGTTTAGGGTTTAGGGTTTAGGGTTTAGGGTTTAGGGTTTAGGGTTTAGGGGTTAGGGTTTGGGGTTTGGGTTTAGGGTTTAGGGTTTAGCAGCTCCCGGTCGAGCAGTCTCTGGTAGAGCCGCTGTTTCGACTCTAGCAAAAATTCCACCTACCCAGAGAACCCCAAAACACTAAGGAATACAAAGTCTGAATTTTTTCTCAAATAAGGAGCTTGCTTAGGTAGGCGCGCCCTAAAACCCTAAGTCTGTATTTTTCATCAGCAAGCCCAGTCCCCCAACTTCACTCTGTCATGGAGTGGTCCACCCCACCCTCGAACCATTCAATCGGCCCGCGCGAGACGAACAGCCATAAAAAAAATATGAAAAAAAAACTGTTTAACCCCATGTTTCGTGTGTCCTCGTACCGGGCACGAAGACCCCCACAAGGAGAAAGGTTGGGGCGGTTTATTCTCCCCACCCCCCGCTTGCGCAGGCATCCACCCAACTTTTCTCCTTTTAAGGTTTTCGCGCAAGCGCCCTAAACTCCCACTTCCCACCCATCCTTTCTCTCGAGGGTTTCGAGGGGGGCCACAAACCCTAAACCCTAAACCCAAACCAACAGGTTTGGTTTTTGACCGCTGACCTGCCTTGCGGCCACGAGCTTTTGGCACAACACCCACGACAGTTTGGCACAATGCCCACGAAATTCTGCACAATGACCACGAACATTCTGCACAATGCCCACGAGCTCTTGGCCCAATGCCCACGAATTTCTGGCACAATACCCACGACATTTTTGACACAATGCCCACGAAATTTTGCTTCGCACAATGCGCACGAAATTCTGACCAAAAAGCAATGCCCACGAAAGCTTGCGCAATGCCCAGATGCCCGCGATCCAAGGATTCTTGCCCAATGCTCACAAATTCGTGCACAAGGCTCACGCATGAGTTACAGGTCGAAATACGTATGTGATGGAAAGGTTCAATTGGAAGCTCTTTTGACATAACAAGTGTACTAAACATCCCCTCTACACTATTCCCCATAACCCCACCCTTACTAACCCTACTTACTAAGTCAAAGGGCTTCCAAGTAAACCCTAAACCCTAAACCCTCAACCCTAAACCCTAAACCCCAAACCCTAAACCCTAAACCCTAAACCCTAGCCCTAAACCCTAAACCCTAAATGCTGGGTTGGGGGTTTGGGGATCTTGGCAGCCTGAGCTCGGGTTCCTGGGGGCGGCACCGTTTCAAACTTCATCGTCTTGAGGTCGTAGAGGACCACCTGTCGGCTCGGACAGCGCGGAAGCATATCCAAATTATGTAATATACGTACAGACTATATAAATTATATATCTATATATATATATATATACATATTGCATTATATTACATTGTATTATATGGTATTTTATTATATATAGATTGTACTATACAAAACACATAATACATATATACCCATCTACATATATATATATATATATTTATATATACATATATATATATATATCTATTTATATACATATATATATATATATATATATATATTTGTATAGATTGTTTTATATAATGTGTATCTAGACTTGCTACTAGCCGAACCTCGGAACTTGCCACGTTCAGCGAAACACCGAAGTGCGCATCTCCATGTCGGGAGCATGCTAGACGCCTGGGTTTAGGGTTTAGGGTTTAGGGTTTAGGGTTTAGGGTTTAGGGTTTAGGGTTTAGGGTTTGGGGTTTGGGGTTTAGGGTTTAGGGTTTAGGGTTTGCATGGCCTGCATGTCCGTACTTCCGCTGGCAAGTAGAAGCAACTCCTCGCCAAGCAGGGATTTCCGCGCAGAACTCGCATGAAACAAGAGGCTTGACCTGAAACCCTGAACCCTCAACCATCCGTATAGCCCTAGAGCATCCTAAACGCCCGGGTTTAGGGTTTAGGGTTTAGGGTTTAGGGTTTAGGGTTTAGGGTTTAGGGTTTAGGGTTTAGGGTTTAGGGTTGAGGGTTGAGGGTTGAGGGTTGAGGGTTGAGGGTTTAGGGTTTAGGGTTTAGGGTTTAATTAGGGTTTAGGGTTTAGGGTTTAGGGTTCAGGGTTTGTGCCTTAGGGTTTGGGCGTTTAAGGGTTTGGGATTTGGAGTTTGAGAGTTCGCGGTTTAGGGCCTAGCTCCGGAAACTGGCAAACTGCCCTCACACCAAGGAATAGCAAAAGCCACCCTAAACCCGAAGCCCTCAAACATCCCAAAAGCCCTACAAACCCTAAGCCCTCAAAACCTCAAGCCGCCTACCCAAAACCCGACAAAGCTTCTAAAACCCCAAATCTCTAAACCCTGAAATCCCTACAACCTACACCTAACCCCTACAAGTACCCCTGAGCCCTGAACCTAAACTTTAAAGCCCTCAACCGTGGGCCCTGAAACCCTGAACCCTAAACCCGAAACCCTAAAACCCTCAAACCCTCAAACCCTAAAAACCCTACAGCCCTAAAACCCCTAAAACCCTACAACCACAAACCCCAAACCACAAACCCCAAACCCCCGAAACCCTAAACCCTAAACCCTAACACCCTAAACCCTAAACCCCGCAAATCCGAAACCCCTCTCGAAGCTCCTCGGAGGCGGCAAGGCCTCGAGTGGAGGCTGTCTTTCAGGCTGAACTTTGGAGCTTAGGGTTTAGGGTTTAGGGTTTCGGGTTTAGGGTTTAGGGTTCAGGGGGTTCAAGGTTCGGGGTTTAGGAGTCAGGGTTGAGTATGTCGGGCTTAGGGTTCAGGGTCTAGAGCTTTTTCTTGGGATTCAGTGTTTAGGGTTTGGGTTTAGGGCTTAGGGCTTAGAATGCAGGGTTCTGAAGGCTTCGGCCCCCCTCAGAGCAACCCTAAAGCCTAAAGCCTAAACCCTAAACCCTAAACCCTAAACCCTAAACCCTAACCCTAAACCCTAAACCCTAAACCCTAATGGAAGAGGGCTGAGCCCCAGGGAGCTTCCTAAGGTCAGAGTCGGGCTTGGGAGCGCTGGAATTCTTAGGGGACTAAGGGGCTTAGGGTTTAGGGTTTAGGATTTGGGGTTTAGGGTTTAGGGTTTAGGGTTTAGGGTTTAGGGTTTAGGGGTTAGGGGCTGTGGGCATCTTGGCAGCTGACATGGGAAGCTTCAATGTTCAAGTAGGCGCCCGGCATGTCACCCCGTCCCGGTGGTTCTTGAACTCTGCCTGGTTCGCAGGGCTCGGGAATGAATCTAGTAGTTCCTGGGTTTAGGGTTTAGGGTTTAGGGCTTAGGGTTTAGGGTTTAGGGTTTAGGGTTTGGGGTTTGGGGTTTGGGGTTTGGGGTTTGGGGTTTGGGGTTTGGGGTTTGGGGTTTGGGGTTTGGGGTTTGGGGTTTGGGGTTTAGGGTTCACATGTCGGTGAGTTAACTTACAAGGGTTGCGCTTCACAAAGAAATTGGTCGAAAGCCAGCCTCTCTGCACACTCGAAAAAAAAGTCATGCTAGGCACTTCTGCTTCGACTCATCAAAAGCATGTAGGTAGTAGGGTTTAGGGTTTAGGGTTCAGGGTTTCGGGTTTAGGGCTTAGGATTTAGGGTTTAGGGTTTAGGGTTTAAGGCGCATGTTTTGTAATGCTAAAGTTCACGAAGCTGACTGAACGTAGAGCCACACAGATAGGAGTGGCACGGTTACCATTCATGGTCACAATGGTTCACGCATTAGGGTGTCCATCCGATCTTCCACGGTTTTTAACAATGCCTTCTCTTTGGGTTTGGGGATTAGGGCCCAGGGCTTAGAGTTTAGGGCTTAGGGTTCAGAAAGGCAAGGGGCTTTTGAGAGAGCATGTCAGCATGGGGGCTGTTTTGGAGAATCACGGGTGGAGTGAAAGAGTGTGGGTTTATAATGCAGATGCAGAAACAACAAAGCTGATGCGCCCCCTGCGGAACCCTACACACAGAGAGCCCAGAAGAACACTGAAGAATAAGCCCTACACTTAAGCCCGTTTGCCGGGCTCTAGACCCTAAACCCGAGACTCTAAAACCTAAACCCTAAACCCTACACCCTAAACCCTAAACCCTAAACCCTAAACCCTAAACCCTAAACCCTACACACAAGTCTCCCTAAAGCCCAAAACCCGAACCGCGCCAAAAGGTGGAGCCTTCAGCTGTGGCGGTCTTGAGCCCTCGTCTGTGTGAATCTTGACCTTTGGGATTTAGGGGTTTCGGGTTTCGGGTTTCGGGTTTAGGGTTTAGGGTTTAGGGTTTAGGGTTTAGGGTCTAGGGTTTAGGGTCTAGGGCTTAGGGTTTAGGCTTTAGGCTGTAGGCTTTAGGCGTTTGGGATTGAGGGTTTAGCGTGCAGGATTTAGGGCTTGGGGTTTGGGGCTTCGGGTTTGTGAGAGTTTAGGGTGGGTAGGGGATGGGGCTTGAGACTGAGGGGCTTCAGTAAGGGAAAGGGGGGGGGGGGGGGGCCAACGGGGGGGTTCCTCAAGGACATCAATCGAGGACTCAAGCTTGCCGGACAAATATCCCAAGCTAAGCTCGCGTGACGGTTTTACCAAGTCTCTGGGGTCGTGTTTCGGGGGGCTCCCTGCAGGATTCTTAAGATTTGGAGGGAGTTCAAGGGGAGCCTCTATTTGGGGGTTTTCCGAAAATAGGGGTACCCTTTTGAAGGTTCCTGTAATCAGGAAAAAACGATTTTGGGGGTATATTAAGGGCACCCGCTTTGTTTGGAAGACCGAAACAATTTGGGCAAGTACATGGACATACCCAAAGGTCAAACAGTAATATAGGCACCTTGAGAATTAAAAAGGGGTTTTTGGGATTACCACAGTATATTTACACCTAAACCCTAAACCCTAAACCCCAAATCCTAAACCCTAAACCCTAAACCCTAATAGTAATTCTTCCGAGCCCTGTATTCGGGCAGCAGCAGTGCCATCCCAGGAGGATGAGAAGAGCTTGTTCGTGCCCTGCCGCCAGGGATTTGGGGTATAGGGGTTTGGGTTTTGGGTTCAGGGTTTAGGGTTTAGGGTTTAGGGTTTAGGGTTTAGGGTTTAGGGTTTAGGGTTTAGGGTTTAGGGTTTAGAGTTGGGATTCGGGCTGCCCGCAGCTGCCGCCGCCCAAGTGCAGCATTAATTACCCCTGATTGGAGCACCCTTCCCGGTTTTGAGCTTTCCCCTGCGACTGGTTGAATTCATTTTGTGTTTATCTCTCGCTTCTGCTAAGACGCAGTCACAGCTTTCGTCTCATTGTCAGATGCCCGTGGGTGCATGACAGACTAGCAGCAAAAAAAGAATAGGGATTATAATAGGGGGTCTATAATCCCGATTTCGCGCAGAGGGCCTGCGCGGCTGAACAGATGCAGAGCCAAGTGCGAGGTTAGTGGCTTGCCAGGTGCGAGTTTAGGGGGATTTAGGGTACACAGCATGAGCTGGACAACCAGCGCCTTCCAAATGTCCAGGCAGGAAATGTCCTGCAAGGCGGACAGGGCGCAATCTGGACTGAAAAAAGTGGTGTTGCAGTTCTGGACGTTCTAGGCTAGATGCTCCCCACGGTCCGTCGGATGTTGGTCGAAGACGCTGAGCACAACGCCATTGTTGAGACCGTGCGATTGCACCTCACGTTCCGGGGAGAAAGAGTAAGAACAAGAGCAAAAACAAGAGAAAGAGCCAGAACAAGAGTAAGAGTAAGCGTAATACCACGAACATAAGAATGTGCAGAGGCAGACGCCTGATCCTGTCAGGTCGACCACTCAGAGTCTCAAAGGCTTTCGGGTTTGGGGCCTTTGGGCTTCAGGGGCTCAAGGTTTAGGGCCTTTAGGGTTTGGGTTAAGGTAGGCCCTGAACCCTAAACCCTAAACCGTAAACCCTAAACCCTAAACCCTAAACCCTAAACCCTGAACCCTAACCCCTTCCACACCCTTAGGGGTTTCTGGACTCTCCCACGTTCTCAGGCTGCAGCTCGCCCCTTGGCATCACCCAGGTAGATCTTGCGCCCGTTGTCCGCAATGCAGGCTGCGGTGATCTCATCCTGGCAGTGTGTCGGGACGTTTCAGGGTTTAGGGGTTTAGGATTTAGGATTTGGGGTTTAGGGTTTAGGGTTTAGGGCTAGGGTTTAGGGTTTAGGGTTTAGGGTTTAGGGTTTAGGGTTTAGGGTTTAGGGTTTAGGGTTTAGGGTTTAGGGTTTAGGGCTTAGGGCTTAGGGTTTAGGGTTTAGGGTTTAGGGTTTAGGGGTGTTGAGGGCCTGGGGTCAAACTTCATACTTCTGGCCGCAACAGCAAGCTTCAGTCTTCAGCGTCCTGCGTGATGTCTCGAAGAACCTTGTAGAGGACTCCTGCCGCCCGAGCACGCAGGTGAACAACAGGAATGGGAGGCCTTGCCGTGGTAAGATAGTCACATGATATATACATATGTATTTCGTAGTATATGGTGCGAAATACGTGTATGTACATATTCATTTATTGATTTGCTCATTTATCTGTTTATTTATTTGTCTATTTATTTGTTTGGTCAGTTAGTTAGTTAGTTAGTTAGTTAGTTAGTTAGTTATTCATATGTATGTCTATACATGTTGCATATTATGTACACTACAAATTCACCGAATCCTAGGCCTGGCCATAACGCTTCACCAGAAGCTGCCTTGCAAGAGGGTCCTGTATTCGCGTTCCAGGCCTTTACCGTCTGCTTGCTGACCTGCGATCACTCTCTGGCCCTTGCGGTGGCTTCAATGCATAGACCCTGCTTAAAAATAGACCCTGGTAAAAATAGTATATACTTTTGGGGTATAAGCAGCTATAAGAGGAACCCAGAACCAAAACAAGTGTTAACGTTACTCCGAAACCCAGTAGAGAAGTGAACGGCAGCCACCACTCCCCTCTACTCCCTGAAACCTGGGTTACACTAGGCGGAGCCTCAAGTGTTCCGATGCAACGTGGACCCTGGCAGCTGCAAGTGTGGGTTTTGGGCCTTAGGGCTTTTGGGTTTAGGGTTTACGGCTGAACCCTAAACCATCCTAAACCCTAAACCCTGAACCCTGAACCCTAAATCCTAAACCCTAAACCCTAAACCCTAAACCCTAAACCCTAAACCCTAAACCCACTCAATTGGCGAGAACCAAGGTCTGAACCGTGTAGAACTCGCCAGCGTTTGGGTTGTACAAGGCATCCGTCACCCCACCTTCCAGGGCTTGGGGGGCCTACTGGGGGCGGGCAGTTTGGGCTTAGGGTTTCGGGTTGAGGGTTAGGGTTTAGGGTTTAGGCTTTAGGGTTTAGGGATTGAGTGTGGGTTTTGGCTAAGGGTTTCTATGGTTTAGGGTTTGGGGTTCCGGTGCCTCACTGGCTACATACCCTGGCAGCACGCAGCGAAACGGGCACCAGCCTGTATCGGTTACACTCTCGCCGCCCCACTCGTCCATGTAGTCATGAAGAATGACCTTTGCTTTTGCAGAGCTCCGGGATCCCTCCTCAAACCTAGACCTAGACTTTAGATCCCAGGCCTTGCGGAAGTCTTAGACCTGAAACAAGGCTAAACCCCAAAACCCTAACCCGAAGTAAGAAAACCGAAAAGAGCACCTAATGTTGGCATTCCGGGGTCCCCAGCCCGGCTCGCACCCGCTGCCAGTCGGTGGTGTGGAGGCCTTCAGCATGGAGGGGTTTGGGGGCAAGTTTGGGGGAGGTAGAGAGCTTTTGGTGGTGAAGGGGGGTGGGTGGCCGGAGGAGGGGGGGGTGGAGGATAAGGAGGGGGGTTTAGGTGAGGGGAGGTTTCGGCTTGTAGGGTTCAGGGTTCAGGTGCCTAGAAGCTTAGGGTTTCGGTCTGGACGTACGCGAGGGCACAGAGAACCCTTGGATCAAGCCCAAGCCACATGACGCAAAAGGTGTTCAGGTCGTTCAAGGTGGTCCTGGCATCAATGCACTGGTCAGGCAACTGATGTCATGCGCTGTGCTCGCTGCCCTGGTAACGTGTGTTCCACTGCCGATGCCAATCTGAACATATTCATACGCTGGGAATCAAGCTGCCCACAATACTTGGAGGTTCATGGGTACGTAATTCGGGTTGCAAATACCCAAAAGATAAGTTCGCAAATAGATATCGCTAAAGTTAAACTCCCCTAAACCCTAAACCTTAAACCCTAAACCCTTAACCCTAAACCCTTAACCCTAAACCCTAAACCCTACACCCTAAACTTGCAACTCACTAATCACCCATGAACCTCCAAGTAGGGCCTCCGAGTCGACACGCCAGAAGAAAGGGTTAAGGCCCTGGCGCATTGCCACCAAACGACTGCACCTGTGCCCGACATCCCAAAGTTTGGGGTGTAGGGTTTAGGGTTTAGGGTTCAGGGTTTAGAGTTTAGGATTTAGGATTTAGGGTTTAGGGTTTAGGATTTAGGATTTAGGGTTCAGGGTTTAGGGGGATAACCTTTTCCATGAAGCTAAGAAAAAATCAAGGAGGGCCCTGGGAGCTTGTCTGCATAAGGACACCTGCGCCCTTCACCGCAAACCCTACAGTAAAACTCTAAACCCTAAACCCTAAACCCTAAACCCTAAACCCTAAACCCTAAACCCTAAACCCCTGGACCCGTTAACCCCTAAACCTCAACAACCCTAACCCTCGAAAACTCTAAAACGGGACCTGGGCCCACCTTTAGCCTCAGCTTGAACCCTAAACCCCAAACCCTAAACCCCAAACCCCAAACCCTAAACCCTAAACCTCAAACCCTAAACCCTAAACCCTAAACCCTACACCCTAAACCCTAAACCTCAGCCTGCAAAAGGGAAGGCCGGGGCCCTGGCACAGCGGAAGCTGCGCATGTCCCAGAGCCGGAAGGTGCCCGCCACCTCGGGTTTAGGGTTTAGGGTTTCGGGTTTCGGGTTTAGGGTTTAGGGTTTAGGGTTTAGGGGCTAGGGTTTAGGGTTTTGGGTTTAGGGTTTAGGGTTTAGGGTTTAGGGTTTAGGGTTTAGGGTTTAGGATTTAGGGTTTAGGCCCTTCGCACAGACAGTGGGACGGGCCACTCCTCGCTTGCAAAAGTCTCGCAAAGACCGTAACCCTCAAACTCGCACCGGGCAACACCTTCGGGACCTTACCTCAGAGAAGTCACCTGAAACCTCTTCAACCCTAAACCCTAAACCCTAAATTACACACTGCCCCACCACCCCTAAACCCTAAACCCTAAACACTTAACCACCACCAAAAAAACAAACTCTCGGAGGAGACAAAAGAAACCAAGTGCAAGGGCTTAGGGCTTAGGGATGTTTAAGGTTTTAGGGTTTTAGGGTTGAGGGTCTAGGGTTTAGGGTCTGCAGCGGATTCTGCGTGGAGATTCCTTACTCGGCTGCTGGCGTCTGCCGAGAGGATTTGCGGCGTCCCCGGCACGACGGAGACCCCGCACAGGGCGTGCGTGTGGCCTCAAGCTACTGTAAGTGCGATGAAGATGAGGCATGCCACATATGTCACATGTGCAAGACCTTTCGCAGCCACGTACCCTGTCACCCCAAGCTCCCGCCTTTTAGTCGGAAGATCGGCACCCTTTCCACGTAGGGGTTCCATACCTCGGTCGGGTGCGGGCACTGGGCACCAGTGCCATGCACATGCTGACATAGTTTGCACCACAGAGCAACCATCCGGAACTCCACCAAACCACAGCAGCTGCATGGCAACCCACCCTCCGCGAATCATGGGATTTCCCAAAACTGTTATGGGTGCCTGCTTTGGGCGTTTCCATGTGGGGTTTACGAAAATAAGGGACCCAAATATGGACTCCAAATAGTAGGATCTCCTTATAATAATCACCCCATTAAGGTACCCCTTGTGGCAGTTTGGGGTTCCCCATGGTTTGCCCGCATATGGGTTCAGTAGGACCTCCCGCAGGTTCAAGCGCATCTCCCCGCCTCCCTCCATGGAATGAGGGCGGGCGCTCGAACAACGTACTCCCCCCATCCCGCTTGTGGGGTTCAGGATTTAGGGTTTAGGGTTTAGGGTTTAGGCTTTAACGTACTCCCCTATGATAGGAGCTGCATTCCAAACTGTCAGAAACCTTCTCAAGACCACTCACATTATCGGATCTTGATTATCAACATGCAAGGTGCAACGGTTGCTGTGGCCCTTTTCTTTCTGTACACGAGTTCAACAGCAAGTCTCGCACGGCAGCAAGAGGCAGCTAACGCGCCGGCAGGCGTGTGCTGTGCAACAGCCTTCCGCGAACACTCGGAAGTTATACAGTTATACAGAAGTTATACAGTTATGCAAAAGCCTGTTCCAGGTCAAGACCTTCACCTATAGCAAGCACCAATCTCTGCCACAAGCATCTCAAGGAATGACTCTCGCTTGCGGGTGGCTTTCCACATTCTTCGCGATCCGTCGCTAAAAACTTGCACGGCCCTTCAGCGGTGTGCTTCTTGCGGTCATGCAACAAGGCTTTGCCTCATGAATTGACTGCTACTTCTCAGCAGTGAAAAGACACCCTGGCGGACAAGAGATGGCGCGAGACACCTGCATGAAATGGAGCTATGCGGAAGAACCATTTCTTGTCCTGCCTCCGCCTCTTCCTCTCCGCCAAGCTAGACAAAATATGCCACACTTGCTGCGGTACCCAGCACCTTCATGTAGCCTTCGCCGAATGATGGGTGCATTCTTAGGGGTTCCTCCAGTGTGCATGCTCAGGACGGTCGTCCTCCAAGCATGTGCTTGGACATCACTGTGGCAGCTGCAATTACCCTAAACCCTAAACCCTAAACCCTAAACCCCAAACCCTAGACTACCATCTCGAGAGGTTCGTAGGGAGTTCACAGCTGCCCAAGGAAGGAAAGTTGGTGCTGCGCTGCCTTCGCCGCTTCTACGGCGAACCTCCAGCCTGTACTGGTTCCCAGACCCCCTGCGCAGGATCCAAAAAGTAGAAACCCTCAAAAGCAGTACCCTGCACTACTCTTGCGGGTTATTCTTCGGAACCCTGAACCCCGAACCCTGAACCCTAAACCCTAAACCCTCGAAGGGATCTACTTTTTTGGGATCCTCCCAGGGGTCTCTGGGGTCTTAAAAGGTTGGAGTCAGGAGAGGGCTAAAACCACCCGAGAACTGACTCCATAGGCAGCTCGTTGCCTTCACCCGGCCCGGCCGCCCACAAAGTGAAGTCTCTTGAACTTGCCTTCACCCGAAAAGGGTTTAGGGTTTAGGGCTGAGGGTTTAGGGTTTAGGGTTTAGGGTTTAGGGTTTAGGGCTTGGGGTTTAGGGCTTAGGTAGGGTCCCTTGGAATGCTGCAACACCTCTGCTGCCAAAGCTACAGACTGAGACAGGCGAAAGCGCAAGGAAACGAAGATTGGCACAAGCATTCCAGTTACCTTGCTCCACCATGAATCGATCCTAACCCTAAACCCGAAACTCTAAACCCTAAACCCTAAACCCGAAACTCTAAACCCTAGACACCCTAAACTAATTTGGAACAACCCCCCACTTGTGAGCTGGACCCGGGTCGAGGCCCTCTGCAGGTGCAGTTGGGAACCTCATTGGAGAAATTGAATTCCGACCAAAACAATGTCGCTGGGAGGAGCCGCAATCCGACAGTAGCTGCCCATTCTTCGAGCATCTGTCGGACATGTGTGCCCTCAGCCCTATGCCGTTGCCGACCCTGCAAGAAGCTGCCAGCAGTTCACCGCGGCAGCTCCTGTGTGCCGAGGGCTCGGGGCTGCGAGTTCAGGATTGCCCTGGACACGAAAAACTCCAAACCCTGGAAATCTCTGAACCACTTAACCCGAGTCAATCCCACACACTCTTCCAGGATTTCCATGTTGAGACAAGCGTCCGTCGCAGGATACGAAACTGATGGCGTCTCATGGCACCACCATCCGTTGCAGCTCGTAAGCACCTCTCCCGTCTCCCCCCCCCCCTCCCGCCCAATCCTTAGGACTTAGCACCACACCCCTGAACGCATATGAAGACACTACGGCACGACCCCAAGAACAAAGAAATTGAACACCGCCCCCCCCCCCCCCCCCCCCCCCCCCAAAAGGAAACACCAAACCGGAACAACAACCCCCCTTCCAAGAGCCCACCTAAAGCCCCCAAAACCCCCCTAAAACCCTGAACCCCCCTAACACCCTCAGTGCGCAAATCCCGAGCGGCCCATCCCTGCAGCGAATCCCAGGGCTGCCCAGGGAGTGATCCGCCGGGTGTACCACAGGAAGCCTTGGGGTTTAGGGTTTAGGGTTTGGGGGTTGGGGTTTGGGGTTTGGGGTTTAGGGCTTGGGGTTTGGGGTTGAGGGCGTCTCATTGAGGGGGCGGGCTGGTGCTAAAAGCACCCAGGCGCGCGCCCCGACTTGTTGACCCCCACCCCCGCTCGCGCTCCACCCTCGTCTTGACTTTTGCGGGTTTAGGGTTTTCCTTGCTTTCTGCCCATGCTCATTGTCTAGGCCTTGGTGTCTGAGGCTCTGCGTTGGGGGGGCTGGCAAGCCCTTGGGAGGTCCCTGGAAGTGAAAACTGGAGGACCTGGGAGGCGGCCAAAATGCTTCGTGTCTGCACCTTGGGTTGGGGGCTGGCTGGTGCGTTCGCCCCTGGACGTCGCAAGGGACGATGTACATCAGCTGAGTCCTTGCGAGGCCTTTGAGGCCTTTGGAGATTCGCCCCTTGGCGTGGCAAGGGATGATGTACATCCTGCTTTGTTGGGGTTTTGAGGTTTTGCGCTTGGGGTTGGCAACAAAGATAGTTTCAGGCCAAACCCGAAACCCGAAACCCCTAAACCCTAAATCCTAAACCCCAAACCCTAACCCTAGCCCTAAACACAAGAAACACCATAAAACCAAAAGGATCCCAGACTGGACCCAGAAGCCCACCCCCTCCAGGCCCATCAGCGTCACACCTGCAGGCTTCGCGTCTCGAGGGTTCAGGGTTTAGGGTTTAGGGTTTAGGGTTGAGGGTTGAGGGTTGAGGGTTGAGGGTTGAGGGTTGAGGGTTGAGGGTTGAGGGTTGAGGGTTGAGGGTTTAGGGTTTAGGGTTTAGGGTTTAGGGTTTAGGGTACACTCTAGGGCTCAACAGCTCTTCTTCGATAGCGCTGGCTTGGTGTATGCAATAAGCCCCCTAAACCCTAAACCCTAAATCCCAGACCCTAAACCCTAAACCCAAAACCCCAAATCCTAAACCCTAAACCCCAAAACCCCTAAAACCCTGCACCCGAAAAACGGAGCCTCTGACCGTGGACCACTGGCCCCGCATCACTGTGGCGTTTAGGGTTTAGGGTTTAGGGTTTAGGGTTTAGGGCTTAGGGCTTAGGGCTTAGGGTTTAGGGTTTAGGGTTTAGGGTTTAGGGTTTAGGGTTTAGAGCTTAGAGTTTTCGAATTTCCGGCAGAGGGTTTCGGATTTACGCTAGGACTTCAACGCTTTGGAGTTTCGCTGGCGGTTTCGGATCGGCTTCAGGGTTAAAGGCCAAGGGCTTAGGAAGGTTTGCGGCTTGGGGCCCGGGACTGTTTAGGAAAGCTTTTAGGGTGTAGGGCAGTTTGGGGTTTAGAGCTTGGGACAGTTTAGGGGTACTAGAATCCCTGTTCAGGACTGCTAGTATAAGGGGGCACATCCCAATCCTACGATTTGCTTCAGAACCCCCAAACCAATTCAAAAAACGAAGCCTTCTTCCTTAGAGGGGCAATAAAGGGATCACTGTCTTTAATGCTTCTTTGGTGAGCTCTTAAGCAAATAGTAGCATAAAGTCGCCCCAAACCCCACACTCTGCCCTAGATATACCCTATATAGTCCCTATATACCTAAGTAGCCCCGACATAACCCTAAACCCTAAACCCTAAACCCTAAACCCTATACCCTAAAACCCTGAACCCTGCGTTAGTCCCTTAGACCCTGAGGTCTGCTGCTCGTGGCCTGCCACGGAGCCAACCGCCAGCCTCAGCAAGCGGAGCCGGTTCAGGGGAGGAGTGCCCTGGTCACCTTCCGGTTTAGGGTTAAGGGCTTATAGGACTTAGGGTTGAGGGCCACCTCAAACCCAAGCACCTTCACGTGCACCCCCGACCCACTAAGACCCTAAACCCTACACCCCTAAACCCTAAACCCCGAACCCCGAACCCTGAACCCTGAACCCATGGCCAGCGTCCCCGATCCCCCCAAACCCTAGACCCTAAACCCTAAACCCTAAACCCTCCCACACTGAGCCGAGGCACATGGACCCCCCGGTGCCACCAGCCAGGGCAACCATCTGCCAGAGCGGGTGGTCCATCGGCTCATGGAACATCTGGATGCTTGCCTGGAGTAGCCCTAAACCCTAAACCCTAAACCCCAAACCCCAAACCCTAAACCCCATGCAAGGGTTTTGGGAGGCTGTGGGTGCGGCCGGGAGCGCCTGCACCAGCGGGACGTTGTCCACCACTGCGGAGCTCACACCAAGGAGCGACGTTAGGGCCAGGGGGCTGCCGTGAGTGAAGTCCTGGATTTAGGGCTTGCTTTTTAACGTTAAAAAAAACCCTAAATGAGTGAAGTCGTGGATTGGGGGGAGTTGTGGGTTTAGGGTTTAGGGTCTGGGGGTTGGGGTTTGGGGTTTGGGGTTTAGGGTTTAGGGTTTTGGGTGCCTGAAGAGGCTTCGGGGGCTTAGGTTGGTGTCTGTTTGAGGATGATAGGAGGTGTTGATCATAATCTAGGATGCTCACCGCTGCGCGGCTCGTGTTCGGTTTGGGGTCTAAGAGTGGGTCTGCATTTTAGGGCTGAGGAAAGTTTGGGGACAGCAATTCTGCACCACCGGGCCAATTAACCATGCGCGCAGCCGAAAAAGGTCCAATGAAGGGGTTCCTGAAACGGGGTCCTCTCGGTTTTCTTGTCGGGGGCGGGGGGGGAGAGGGTGCAGCACCCTGCTGGGCATGCAAAAACGAACCCTTACTGAAAGGGAAGACAAAAAAAGGTAGCACGCGCGCTGGAGTGCCCTGCGTTTTGTTGGCATGCGTTGGGTGTGGTTAAGTTGGAAAGTGTAAAAAACCAAGGTTTTTGACTCATTCCGGCTTCGGAACCAGGAAGACAGGCCACTGATCCCTGGAAGGGCGGGCGCTTTTTCTTGAAAATGAGTGTTTCGCCTAGGCGGGAGCCTTGTGTTGAAAGGCAGGAAAACCGAAAAGTTGTGGCAGGAAAACCGAAAAGTTGTGTACACCATGTTTTAGGTGTTTTGGGCTTATTTGTAAGGATTTTTGAGGGTACTTTTTGGGGCTTGCATGTCCTTGTGTATGTGTCGGGCCCCCGAACCTCAGAGTTCAGAAGGAAAGCACAGATCTTCGAACCTTTTTCTTGTCAGGGCAGTGAGGACTCAAGTTCAACACAAAGTTTGCGGAAGACAGTGGCTCCATGGTAAGGGTCGAGGGCCGAGGGTCAAGGTCTTAGGATAGAGGGTGAAGAGTTGAATGGCAGGGGTTGAGGGATGCTTGGGGCCGGCTTTTATTTCGGGGGGGAGATGCCTGCAGCAAGTGCTATGTATATTCGCAACATGGATATTCCCAACATGGATATTCCCAACATGGATATTCCCAGCATGGATATTCCCAACATGGATATTCCCAACATGTATATTCCCAACATGGATATTCCCAAGATGGATATTCCCAACATGGATATTCCCAACATGTATATTCCCAACATGGATATTCCCAACATGGATATTCCCAACATGGATATTCCCAACATGGATATTCCCAACCCCGACCCCCCCCCCACCCCCCCCAACCCCCCAAGCTGGAAACCCCAGGAAACGCAGGGCACACGAGGGTGCGTCCTACCAAAAACAAGCCCGTTTTGCTGTCGCCATCTTGCAAGCAAGACTCGTTCATGAACTCCGAGTAGCGGGACAACACCTGCCCAGACTGCTTGTAGGTTTATGGGTAGTCGTAGGTAGGGCTCTAAGTACCCTCCAGAAGGGTGGTAGAACCAGTTATCATCCCAATTTTGCGCACAGATAACCCCCACTTATGACTACCCCTGAACCTCCTAGTAGCGGTTCTTCCATACTAGGGGTACGTTATTAGATAACCCTAAACCCTAACCCTAAACCCTAAACCCTAAACCCTTAACCCTTAAACCCTAAACCCTAAACCCTAAGGCAGTTTCTGCCCCAGCGTGCATCTCAGGGTCAGCCCAGCCTCAGCAGACTCCAGCGAGGCGACAGCCATGAGCACACCGGTAAAGAAGAGCAGGCTGCTGAGGTCCACCTGCAGCCCGGGAACTTTGAGCCTCAAGCCCTGAACCCTAAACCCTAAACCCGAAGCCCTAAACCCTAAACCCTAGACCCTAAACCCTAAACCCTAAACCCTAAACCAACTCCTCCAGCTACCGCCTCACTTCATCACCTCCTCCCGGGCCCTAAGCCAGTAGCCCTCAGTCCTAAACCCTAAACCCTAAACCCTAAACCCAAAACCCTAAGTCCCCCTAGCCGTCCAGCCTTGTGGAGGGCTGCGGGCACGCCGTACTTGACATGCTCCCCACCTCGGCAAAAAGCAGGCATCCGCAGCCTGCAAGGAACACCCTAAACCCTAAACCCTAAACCCTAAACCCTAAACCCTAAACCCTAAACCCTAAACCCTAAACCCTAAACCGATGTGTGTGCACACAGTACTTCGTCCTCGCCATCACCCTGATCCCCGTCGCCGCCACCATCACCATTGCCATGCACCATCAAAACCCAAACCACCATCAGCATCACCACCGTCATCCTCCAGTATGCATCATGCACCATTCACCCTGCACCATGACCAACCCTAAACCCTAAACCCTAAACCCTAAACCCTAAACCCTAAACCCTTCTTCTCCCAGCACCCCGAAACCATCGACGTCCCCCCACGCTGGAGCCCAGCGGCTGGCTGTGTCGAAGCCTGCCCAACAAACTCTCAGCGACCTTCACCTTCTACACCTTCCTTTTTTTTGCAGGCCTGCGGTTTAAGGTTTAGGGTTTAGGGTTTAGGGTTTAGGGTTTAGGGTTTAGGGTTTAGGGTTTGGGGTTTGGGGTTTAGGGTTTAGGGTTTAGGGTGCACTTAAGAATGACAAGGATGGCAAAGGTAAGAGTTCTGATGTGTATTAGAGAGGAATGCTTCCCGGCGTTGTTCAAGGAGATGACCTTCCTCCTGCCAAGAAGTGCTTGCCACATACTTTCTTCAGCGGCAAGCCCTAAACCCTAAACCCTAAACCCTAAACCCTAAACCCTAAACCCTGAATGTGCCCTGTCATGCCTGCCTTCTTCCTCATCACGCATCTCATCTGCAGCACCTGGGGGGGGGGACCCTTGCCACACCTAGCGGTTTAGGAGATTATATGAAGCAGGGTATATATTTCTTGTACCCCCAAAACGACACCCCATGTATACACTCACCAATATTAAAAAGGAACCTTATATACACTCACCAAAAACAGAAATATAAACCCTACTTCATATAGGGTTGGGAGTCCTCTTAGGGTTGCTACATGGTCCCTTAGTATGGGCCCTTTAAAAGGGGACCCCTTCAATACCCCTTGTATAGCCTATACAACCCAAGGCCCCATGCATCAGAACCCCTTAAGGGGGGCAAGGGACCATATTCAGGGCCGCATGTGACCTGAGAAGTTCAGGGACCTTTCCTGCCTAGCCCAGCGATCTCTGTGACCAGCCAGAAGATGCCCAGCGCCATCATCATGCCGAGATAGGGAGGAAGGCCTCAACACCACGCTCAGAGAAGACTGGACGTGTGGGCTTGGGTCAATGGAAAGAAAGGGCCCCATGCGCCCCAGAACCCTAAAACCCTAAGCCCCAAACCCCGAGCCCTTAACCCCAAGCCCGGAACCCCGAGCCCTAAACCCTAAACCCTAAACCCTAAACCCCGGAAGTTCCAAGGCACCAGTGACAATCTTTACAAGCGGGACGGTCAGAATGCAGGCGACTCCTTAGGTCCACAGAACTCTCCACTTGGAGGTTCATGGTACTTATTAACCAGCTATAACTGCGCTTATAAGGGTTTAGGGTTTAGGGTTTAGGGTCTAAGGTAACTTTACTTAGAACTGTACTTATAACCATAATAGAGCTTACAAGTGGGTTAGAAGTACAGTTATAATTGGTTAATAAGTACCATGAACCTCCACACCACCCCCCCGCCCCCCGAAAGGGGCCTTCGGGTCTTGGGGCTTTAAGGCTTTAGGGGTCTAGGGTTCAGGGCTTAGGGTTTCGGGTTTAGGGTTTCGGGTTTAGGGTTTAGGGCTTAGGGTTCGACCAGCCACCCACCACCAAAGCCATCACGTTGTTGCGCGTGGTCGGTGGGAGCTCAGGATCTTGCCTCGTGGTTGCGGCGTGTCAGGGGCTTTAAAGCTCAGGGTCCCTAAGCCCGAAGCCCCTAACCCCACATCTCTTAGGCTTCGAAACCATAGGTTTAGGGTTTAGGGTTCAGGGTT